>LR753683.1:34721-54812 GCA_902729485.2 Mus minutoides | reverse complement strand
ATTCCTCCTGTGAAGAGGAAACAAAATACCCATGAAAGGAGTTACAGAGACAAAGTTTAGAGCTAAGATGAAAGGATGGACCATACAGAGACTACCCCACCACGGGGGATCCATCCCATAATCAGTCATTAAACTCAGACACTATGGCATAGGACAGGTAGTGCCTACTTAAGGGACCCTGATATAGCTGTCTCGTACAGAAGTGGATGTTCATAATCATCTACAAGAGGGAACACAGGACCCACAATGGAGAAGCTAGAGATAGAACCCCAGGAGCTGAAGGGGTCTGCAACCCTAGAAGAGGATCAACAATATGAACTAACCAGAACCCCCAGAAGTCGTGTCTCTAGCTCCATATGTAGCAGAAGATGGCCTAGTCTGTCATCATTGGGAAGAGAGGCCCCTTGGTACTGCAATCTTTATATGCCCCAATATAGGGGAACACCAGGGCCAAGCCTTGGGAGTGGGTGGACAGGGGAGCAGGGAGGGGGAGGGGGGAGATGACTTTCAGAATAGCATTTGAAATGTAAATTAAGAAAATATCTAATAAAAAAATTTGGAAAAAAAAAAGATTTCATTGGATATTTGCCAAACCACTAGGCTTTAAAAACCTATTAAGAATAGCACAGCTTCTGGTCTGTCCCTTCATCTGGGGCAGATCTGCATGTCTGCCTCTCTTGAACACTCTACTGCCTGCCTGTCTCCCAGGAGGTTGACCATAACCAGGGATACAGGTGAGATCCCTGTCCCAATACCCATGCCAGCTGGTATCCTCACAGAGCCCAGCAGACTTGGGACCTATCTTGCTCTGCCTGAGCCCCATAGTCCTTCTGGTCTGTACCTTCATCTGAAACTGGGGCAGATACTGTTTCCAGACCCCAAAGCCTGCCTGTTTCCCAGGAGGTTCACCCTACCCAGGGTCACAGGAGGTCTGCCCTACTCAGGGACACAGGAGTTCTGCTCTAATAAGGGACACAGAAGGCCTCTCCTAACTAGAGACAGTAGTGCCTGCCTTTTAGGAGGCCTATAACCCAGGTCACAGTTATAACTGCCTCTAAGGAGGCAGGCTCCAGTCAGAGACACCCACGCCAGTTAACACCAGAGATAACCAGATGGCAAGAGGCAAGTGCAAGAATGTAAACAACAGAAGCCAATGAAATTTGGCACCATCAGAACCCAGTTCTCCCACCAAAGCAAGCCCTGGGTACCCTAACACACCTGAAAAGCAAGATTCTGACCTATAATCCTATCTCATGAAGGTGATAGAGGCCTTTAAGGAGGATGTAAATAATTCCCTTAAAGAAATACAGGCAAACATAGGCAAACAGGTAGAAGCACTTAAAGAAGAAACAAATAAATCCCTTAAACACAGGAAAACACAACCAAGAAGGTCAAGGAATTGAAAAAAAATGTTCCAAGACCTAAAGATGGAAATAGAAATAATAAAAAAATCACAAATGGAGTCAACCCTGGAGATGGAAAGAGATCAGAAGCTACAGATGGAAGCATTACCAACACAATATAAGAAATAGAATAGAGAATCCCAGGCATAGAAGATACCATAGAAAATATTGACATATCAGTCAAAGAAAATGCAAAGTGTAAAAAGCTCCTAACCTAAAATATCCAGGGACTTCAGGACACAATGAAAAGACCAAGTCTAAGAATAATAGAAGTAGGAAAGGATGAAGATTCCACGTTCAAAGGGTCAGAAGACTTCTTCAACAAAATCATAGAAGAAAACTTTTCTAATCTAAAAAAAGAGATGACCATAAATGTACAAGAAACTTAGAGAACACGAAATAGATTGGACCAGAAAGGAAAATCCTCCTGCCACATAATCAGACACTGATGCACAGAACAAAAATGAATATTAAAAGCCATAAGGGAAAAGACAAAGTAACATATAAAGGCAGACCTATCAGAGTTACACCAGACTATAAAAGCCAGAAAATCCAGGACAGATGTCATGAAGACCCTAAGAGAACATAAAGGCCAACCCAGAGCTTCAGACTCCAGAAGCTGTGGTTAGTAAACTCCACGATGACAGCCTCATTTTCTTCTCTTCCACTTTGAGTCACCACTGCTGAGGATCTGGTAGAGTGGGCTTTGAACCTCCTCTTCAGAAACTTGTTCAGCAATGTTTCAGGATGAGATCAAGACAGAGATATAATCTATACTGGATATAATCTATACTGTATTTCAGTACGCTCTCACATTTTAAAATACCATTCTAAATATTATCCCCCCTCAAAAGAAAACTTTAAAGAAGAATGTTAGGGCAGAAGTGTCACACCCGTCCTATACTTCTGTGCTTGCTGGATTTTTAAAAAGTGTGGACACAGCCAAGAGTTGAGGAACACAAATTCTTACTTAAGCATTAGAAAAGAATAGGAATATCAAAACAGGTTTTTTTTTTTTTTTTTTTTCCAACTCTGCCTTTCTAGGAATCCAAGCAAATCAAATTTTAAAAGGGACCTCACACACTTTAATTTCAGGGGTTAAGAATGATATGAGAGGGTCTGCGCAGGTCAGTTCCCGGACCACAAAGGGTCACCCAGACCCTGTCAGTGCAGGTCAGCACACAGACTGCAAAGGGTGAGTGTCTTAGTCAGGGTTTCTATTCCTGCACAAACATCATGACCAAGAAGCAAGTTGGGGAGGAAAGGGTTTATTCGGCTTATACTTCCATACTGCTGTTCATCACCAAAGGAAGTCAGGACTGGAACTCAAGCAGGAGCTGATGCAGAAGCCATGGAGGGATGTTCTTTACTGGCTTGCTCAGCCTGCTCTCTTATAGAACCCAAGACTGCCAGCCCAGAGATGGTCCCACCCACCAGGGGCTCTTGATCACTAATTGAGAAAATGCCTCACAGCTAGATATCATGGAGGCATTTCCCCAACTGAAGCTCCTTTCTCTGTGATAACTCCAGCTGTGTCAAGTTGACACAAAACTAGCCAGTACAGTGAGTGAATAAACAGCTGAGCAGTGCACCTTTTGTGACAGAAACAGCTTGGGGCTCTAGACATCCAGGATCCCTCCCTGCATAAGGAGAGTTCTCCCTCCGCCTGGGGGAGGGCCTTCCCTGCCTGAACTGGTGAGAGAGCCATATTGAGCCCAGGTCACTCAGAAACCAGTCTGTTCAGGTCAGCTCAGGGACTACAAAGGGTCCCACAGAGACCAGTCTGTGTAGGTGAGTGTGCAGACCGCAGAGGCAACACATCTTTTAGGACAGACCCTATATAGGGTCTTCAACTTTACCTATGAGGCAGATCTGAGCACCCAAACTCCTTGCACCTTCCCTGCAAGAGGAGAGCTCGCCTGCTGAGACTACTCTGACCACTGAGATTCACGAGAGAGCTGGGCTCCCAGGTCTGCTGACAGAGGCCAACAGAATCACAGGAGGAACAAGCTCCAACCAGAGACAACTATAACAACCAACTCCAGAGATTACCAGATGGCGAAAGGCAAAAGTAAGAATCTTAATAACAGAAACCAAGACCACTCACCTTCTTCAGAACCCAGCACTCCCACTTCAGCCAGTCCTGGATACCCCAACACAACCAAAAAACAAGACTCGGATTTAAAATCATATATCATGGTGCTGGTAGAGGACATGAAGAAGGACATTAAGAAGGACATGAATAACTCACTTAAAGAAATGCAGGAGAACAATGCTAAAGAGGTAAAAGTCCTTAAAGAGGAAACACTAAAATCCTTCAAAGAACTACAGGAAAACACAACCAAACAGGTAATGGAATTGAACAAAACCATCCAGGACCTAAAAAGGGAAATAGAAATAATATAGAAAACCCAAAGTGAGACAACTTTGGAGATAGAAACACTAGGAAAGAAATCAGGAACCATAGATGTGAGCATCAGCAGCAGAATACAAGAGATGGAAGAGAGAATCTCAGGTGCAGAAGATTCCATAGAGAACATGGGCACAACAATCAAAGAAAATGCAAAATGCAAAAAGATCCTAACTCAAACCATCCAGGAAATCCAGGACACAATGAGAAGACCAAACCTACGGATAATAGGAGTAGATGAAAAAGATTTTCAACTTAAAAGGGCCAGCAAATATCTTCAACAAAATAATAGAAGAAAACTTCCCAACCTAAAGAAAGAGATGCCCATGAACATACAAAAAGCCTACAGAACTCCAAATAGACTGGACCAGAAAAGAAATTCCTCCCGACACATAATTATCAAAACAACAAATGCACTAAATAAAGATAGAATATTAAAAGCAGTAAGGGAAAAAGGTCAAGTAACATATAAAGGCAGGCCTATTAGAATTACACCAGACTTCTCATCTGAGACGATGAAAGCCAGAAGATCCTGGACAGAGGTTATACAGAACCTAAGAGAACACAAATGCCAACCCAGGTTACTATATCCAGCAAAATTCTCAATTAACATAGATGGAGAAATCAAAGTATTCCATGATAAAACCAAATTCACACAATATCTTTCCATGAACTCAGCCCTTCAGAGGATAATAAAAGGAAACCACCAAAACAAGGATGGAAACAACACACTAGGGAAATAAAAAAGTAAACCTTCAACAATCCTAAAAGAAGACAGCCCCAAGAACAGAATCCCAACTTTAACAACAAAAATAACAGGAAGCAACAAATACTTTTCTTTAATTTCTCTTAACATCAATGAACTTAATTCCCCAATAAAAAGACATAGACTAATAGACTGGCTACACAAACAGGACCCAACGTTTTGCTGCTTACAGGAAACGCACCTTAGGGACAAAGACAGACACTACCTTAGGGTGAAAGGCTAGAAACAGTTTTCCAAGCAAATGGTCCGAAGAAAAAAGGGGGAGTAGCCATTCTAATATCGGATAAAATTGACTTTCAACCCAAAATTATGAAAAAAGACAAGGAGGGGCACTTCATACTCATCAAAGGTAAAATCAACCAAGATGAACTCTCAATTCTGAATATCTATGCTCCGAATACAAGGGCAGCCACATTCATTAAAGAAACTGTAGTAAAGCTCAAAGCACACATTGCACCTCACACAATAATAGTGGGAGAATTCAACTCCCCACTCTCACCAATGGACAGATCCTGGAAACAGAAACTAAACAGAGACACATGGACACTAACAGAAGTCATGAAACAAATGAATTTAACAGATATCTACAGAACATTTTATCCTAAAACAAAAGGATATACTTTCTTCTCAGGGCCACACGGTACCTCTTCCAAAATTGACCATATAAATGGTCAGAAAACAGGCCTCCACAGATACAAAAATATTGAAATTATCCCATGCATCCTATATGACTACCATGGACTAAGGCTGATCTTCAATAACAACATAAATAATAGAAAGCAAACATTCTCATGGAAACTGAACAACACTCTACTCAATGATTCCTTAGTCAAGGATGAAATAAAGAAAGAAATTAAAGACTTTCTAGAGTTTAATGAAAATGAAGCCACAACATACCCAAACTTACGGGACACAATGAAGGCAGTCCTAAGAGGAAAACTCATTGTCCTGAGTGCCTCCAAAAAGAAACTAGAAAGAGCATACACTAGCACCCTGACAGCACACCTGGAAGTTCTAGAACTAAAGGAAGCAAATTCACCAAAGAGGAGTAGATGGCAGGAAATAATCAAACTCAGGGCCGAAATCAACCAAGTAGAAACAAAAAGAACTATTCAAAGAATCAACCAAACCAGGAGCTGGTTCTTTGTGAAAATCAACAAGATAGATAAACCCTTAGCCAGACTCACTAGAGGGCACGGGGATAGTATCTTAATTAACAAAATCAGAAATGAAAAAGGAGACATAACAACAGATTCTGAGGAAATCAAAACATCATCGGATCCTACTACAAAAGGCTATACTCAACAAAGCTAGAAAACCTGGAGGAAATGGACAATTTCCTAGACAGATACCAGGTAGTAAAGTTAAGCCAGGATCAGATTAATGATCTAAACAGGCCCATTTCCCCTAAAGAAATAGAAGCAGTCATCAATAGTCTTCCAACCAAAAAAAGCCCAGGACCAGATGGGTTTAGTGCAGAGTTCTATCAGACCTTCAAAGAAGACCTAATTCCACCTCTCCTCAAACTATTCCACAAAATAGAGACAGAAGGTACTCTACCCAACTCATTCTATGAAGCCACAATTACTCTGATACCTAAACCACGCAAAGATCCAACAAAGAAAGAGAACTTCAGACCAATTTCCCTCATGAATATCAATGCTAAAATACTCAACAAAATCCTTGCAAGCTGCATCCAAGAGAACATCAAAACGATCATTCATCATGACCAAGTAGGCTTCATCCCAGGAATGCCGGGATGGTTTAACATTCGGAAATCCATCAACGTAATCCACTATATTAATAAACTCAAAGACAAAAACCACATGATCATCTCGTTAGATGCTGAGAAAGCATTTGACAAAATCCAACACCCTTTCATGATAAAAGTCTTGGAAAGATCAGGAATTCAAGGCCCATATCTAAACATAATAAAAGCAATATACAGCTAACCAGTAGCCAACATCAAACTAAATGGAGAGAAGCTGGAAGCAATCCCATTAAAATCAGGGATTATACAAGGCTGCCCACTTTCTCCCTACCTATTCAATATAGTACTTGGAGTCCTAGCCAGAGCAATTCGACAACAAAAGGAGATCAAGGGGATACAAATTTGAGAAAAAGAAGTTAAGATGTCACTGTTTGCAGATGATATGATAGTATATATTTGGGATACCAAAAATTCCACCAGAGAACTCCTAAACCTGATAAACAGCTTCAGTGCAGTAGCTGGATATAAAATTAACTCAAAGGAATCAATGGCCTTTCTCTACACAAAGGATAAAAGGGCTGAGAAAGAAATTAGGGAGACAACACCCTTCACAATAGTCACAAATACCATAAAATACCTTGTTGTGACTCTAACTAAGGAAGTGAAAGATCTTTATGACAATAACTTCAAGTCTCTGAAGAAAGAAATTGAAGACCTCAGAAGATGGAAAGATCTCCCATGCTCATGGATTGTCAGGACTAATATAATCAAAATGGCTATCCTGCCGAAAGCAATCTACCGATTCAATGCAATCCCCATCAAAATTCCAACTCAATTCTGCACTGAGATAGAAAGGGCAGTTTGCAAATTCATCTGGAATAATAAAAAACCTAGGATAGCAAAAACTATTCTCAACAATAAAAGTACCTCTGGGGAAATCACCAGGTCTGACATTAAGCTGTACTACAGAGCAATTGTGATAAAAACTGCATGGTACTGGTACAGCAACAGACAGATCAATGGAATAGAATGGAAGACCCAGAAATGAATCCACACACCTATGGTCACCTGATCTTTGACAAGGGAGCTAAAACCATCCAGTGAAAAAAGGACAGCATTTTCAACAAATGGTGCTGGCACAACTGGCGGTTATCATGTAAAAGAATGCGAATTGATCCATTCTTATCTCCTTGTACAAAGCTTAAGTCTAAATGGATTAAAGACCTCCATATAAAACCAGAGACACTGAAATTTATAGAGGAGAAAGTGGGGAAAACCCTCGAAGGTGTGGGCACAGGGGAAAGATTCCTAAACAGAACAGCAATGGCCTGTGTGGCAAGATCAAGAATTGACAAATGGGACCTTATAAAATTGCAAAGCTTCTGTAAGGCAAAAGACACAGTCAGCAAGACAAAAAGGCCACCAACAGATTGGGAAAGGATTTTTACCAATCCTAAATCTGATAGGGGACTAATATCCAACATCTACAAGTTAAATAAGTTGGACTCCAGAAAAACGAATCACCACATTAAAAATTGGGGTACAGAGGTAAACAAAGAATTCTCAACTGAGAAATTCTGAATGGCTGAGAAACGTCTGAAACAATGTTCAACATCTTTAATCAGGGAAATGCAAATCAAAACAACACTGAGATTCCACCTCACACCAGTCAGAATGGCTAAGATAAAAAATTCACGTGACAGCAGATGCTGGCAAGCATGTGGAGAAAGAGGAACACTCCTCCATTGCTGGTGGGATTGCAAGCTTGTACAACCACTCTGGAAGTCAGTCTGGTGTTTTCTCAGAAAATTGGACATAGTACTACCAAAAGGTCCTGCAATACCTCTCCTGGGCATATACCCAGAAGATGTTCCAACTGGTAAAAAGGACACATGTTCCACTATGCTCATAGTAGCCTTATTTATAATAGCCAGAAGCTGGAAAGAACCCAGATGTCCCTCAACAGAGGAATGGATACAGAAAATGTGGTACATTTACACAATGGAGTACTATTCCGCTATTAAAAAAAATGAATTCATGAAATTCTTGGCCAAATGGATGTATCTGGAGGATATAATCCTTAGTGAGGTAACCCAATCACAAAAGAAGTCATTGGATATGCGCTCACTGATAAATGGATATTAGCCCAGAAACTTAGAATACCCAAGATACAATTTGCAAAACACAAGAACATCAAGAAGGAAGACCAGCGCGTGGATACTTCATTCCTCCTGTGAAGAGGAAACAAAATACCAATGAAAGGAGTTAAAGAGACAAAGTTTAGAGGTAAGACGAAAGGATGGACATACAGAGACTACCCCACCAGGGGGGATCCATCCCATAATCAGTCATTAAACTCAGACACTATGGCATAGGACAGCTAGTGCCTACTTAAGGGAACCTAATATAGCTGTCTCGTACAGAAGTGGATGCTCATAATCATCTATATGATGGAACACAGGGCCCACAATGGAGAAGCTAGAGATAGAACCTTAGGAGCTGAAGGGGTCTGCAACCCTAGAAGAGGAACAACAATATGAACTAACCAGAACCCCAGAACATGTGTCTCTAGCTCTACATGTAGCAGAAGATGGCCTAGTCGGCCATCATTGGGTGGAGAGGCCCCTTGGTATTGTAATCTTTATATACCCCAATACAGGGGAAGTCCAGGACCAAGAAGTGGGAGTGGTTGGGCAGGGGAACAGGGCGGGGGGAGGGTGGAACTTTCGGGATAACATTTGAAATGTAAATTAAGAAAATATCTAATAAAATCTAATTGAAAAAAAAAAGAATGATATGAAAGATTGACTGATGGGCAAAACTGACAAAATGCTAAAAGATTTCAAGAAAAGAACACAAGTGGTCTGAATGACAGGTTAGCATCTATCAGGCAAAGAACCTCTTGTAGGGTCCAACCTCGGCATCAGGATATATGATAAGTAGGCCTTCTGAGCTGGTGATCATAGCAGGGCTGTAAAGGATCTGAACCATCACCCAGCTCCCCTCAGTAATTGGCCTTTGGAGGCCAGAGAGCTCATCTATTCCAGAGCTACAATTAACAGGGCTTTGTGGGTGAACTGTCCCAGGTAGTCCAGGTTCCTGTCCCTGGAGTCTGAGGCAGACATGTGTAGCATACAGTTTGAGCACATGCACTCGCAGGCAGGCATGCTTCCTTGTTGCTAGGCAACAATAGGGATTCTGCTCAAACTGAACCTCTGACTTGCCCTGACTGGATGCTACTGTGGTGTGGTGGTGATATCTATATCTATATCCATATCCATATTCACATCCATCTATATCTATATCATCTATATCATCTATATCATCTATATCTAATCTCTCTCTCTCTCTCTCTCTCTCTCTCTCTCTCTGTTTGTGTGTGTTTCTAAGTTTTAGTGTGGGGTTTGAGAGGAAGTGGGTGGCAAAAGGGGAGAGAAGGGATGGAAGCATGGGCCTAGGTGTCCCTAGGTCTCTATCATGCCAGAGGACATCGATTATGATGCCCAGACACCGAATGCCTCTGAGCAGCCACACTGGTATTGGCGCCTGTGGACCTGCTGCTTGGGCTATGGGTGCCTTGATTACCAAGTGGATGAATATCCTGCCTACCTCATCCCATATGAACCTGTGGGACAGTTCCAAAGGGCAGCCAGAATGGGTGATTTGTCTACAGTAGAGCACTTCATCACCTCCCGAAGATACCATGTGGATAAATGTGACAGGAGGAACAGGTAATAGGGCCTTGGAGGGGAGATGAGCAGGAGGGGCAGGGACTGTTAGGGACAGTCAGAGCCAATCAGGGAGAAGCATCGCCTTCCAAGGATGCTAAGAGAGGGGTGAGGGGAGAGGGGGGAGGGTAAGGTTTGGTTCTGCTTTGTAGAACAGGCCACCCAACCATTCTCTTTCTTCTTCTTTGAGCTTAGAATCAGAAGGACTTTCTTCCATGTCTCCCAAAATTCTGCAGTCCCCAGTCTTTAAAAAAAAAAAAAAAGCAAGCTATGTAAACTATCTTTTCTTCACCTGAAAATAAAACCTCTGAAATAAGCCCACTATTTACCTATTTCTAGTTCTTCTGTGGCTTCTGAAAATATGTCTAAAAATATTACCAATTATAGTTGTAAAATGTCATGAATCATTA
The DNA here is from genome assembly GCA_902729485.2 of Mus minutoides. Classification (NCBI taxonomy): domain Eukaryota; kingdom Metazoa; phylum Chordata; class Mammalia; order Rodentia; family Muridae; genus Mus; species Mus minutoides. The sequence continues at coordinate 44,384 of LR753683.1, read as the reverse complement.
CAATTATTTCAGAGATGCTAAAATGTGAATGAAGAATAAGGTAGTCACAGTGGTACTGGCCTGCAAACTTACCTATTGGGAGAATGAGTTAGGAGGACAGCCTTGGCAATATAATTTTAAAAAATAGTAAACTTATTTGAATAAAAAATTGCATCTGTACAGTAGGTAGAATTCTTTGGTATTCATTGAGATGTTGTGTTTTAATAACAGTAGCAAGAATAATCATCATTATCCACCGAATGCTGAGCTGTTAGGTGCTGGAAACACTTGTACATGCTTTGTGTAGATTTGAACTGAAACATCACAGCAGTACCATGTAAGATATTTATTGCTTATTCCCATCATATGGATGAGGAAACTGAGTTTTGGAGATGATAGAAATCCCAAGAAGTAGCTAGTAAATAACTGATTAGAGAAGGATTCAAATATAAGCTGTGTTCAATTTGCTGGGTGTTCTGTTATTCAGATAGGCTGCTCTGAGCAGGAATGAAGCTTGTGATAGGTCACTTGCCTTCAGTTGGGCAGCCGTGGACTGAATCCCTAGTAAGACAAGTGAACGATTGAGTAGAGACATAAATAAATAAACAAATTCCCGTTAAAACTCTTACTATCTGGCAATTACAGCTGAATGTACTTTGTCATAGTATTCCATGATTTCCTAAAAATATCCTTTCAATTTGTAGGACATCACTACACTATGCATGTGCTCATAACCACCCAGAAGTGCTGACACTTAATCGAAAGCAACTGCAATATTAATGTCCAGGATGATGAAGGCTGCACACCCTTGATTAAGGTAGCTACTGGACAGCAGTGTTGTAGCTACTGGACAGCAGTGTTAATATGAAATGGATAAGATCTTGTCCATGTTTGTTTTCTTTTTTTTTCTTTTTTTCTTTTTTTCTTGGTCTAGTCAACCCTGCTCGCTCTGATCTGCCCCACCCCGCTCGCTCCAGTCGGTCCCACTTGCTCAGTCCCTGCTCTATCCGGTCCAAAGATTCATTTATTATTATTCACAAGTACACTATAGCTGACTTCAGACGCACCAGAGGAGGGCGTCAGATCTCATTGGGGTGGTTGTAAGCCACCATGTGATTGCTGGGATTTGAACTCAGGACCTTGGGAAGAGCAGTCAGTGCTCTTACCCGCTGAGCCATCTCGCCAGCCCCCATGTTTGTTTTCTATTGCTGTGATAAAACAACGACCAAAAGCAATTCAGGGAAGCAAATGTTGATTCGGCTTACATTTCCACATCACAGTCCGGCATCCAGGGAAAGTCGAGCAGAAGCTCAAGTCAGGAAATTGGAAGCAGATACCTCCAGGGAAGGCTGCTTTTTCCATGGCCTGTTCAGCTTGCTTTCTCGTACAGCTCAGGACCACTGCCCAGTCATGCCGTTAACCCCAGCAATCTGATCCCATCAATCTTAATCAACTGTTCCACAAACTTGCCCACAGGCCAAACGGGTAGAAGCAGTTCTTTAAGCTAGGCTCCCCTTCTTTGGGTATCTGAAGCCTAAGTCAAGTTGGCAAAACAAACTTTCCCCTCCCAAGAGCAGCCAATTAGCATAGATCTAGATATTGTAGCAAAGCCCTGAAATTCTCACATTTGAGAAAATGAGGTAAGAGGATTTTGAATTTAGGACAGCCTGGAGTACTTTACAAGACCCGGTCTCAAAAAGAGATGGGTAATAAACATAACCTAAACAAACTGTCTCATCGAAGGGTAACTATTCAGTGCAATTGTAAGGATGTTTGTCTTGACTTTCCTGAGTTGAAGAGCTATGCTTCTGTACAATACCCACAGGCCACAGAGCGAAACAACCTGGAATGTGTTTCCATATTACTGAAGCATGGTGCTGATCCACACATGGCGGATTATACTGGAAACACAGCCCTCCACTATGCTGTCTATAATGGAAACAAAGCAATTGCCAGTGAACTGCTTGAGTACAAAGCAGACATTAACACCACAACAAAGGTAAAGATCGTTCAGCTTCATTCCCAATACATTTCGAGCAGTGATACTCAGATCCATTTGCTACATGCCAAAGTTCAAGCATTCTCACTGATTCTGTTAAGAATCATGTTGATTCTCCAAACATGTTTCTCATATTTGTGGTAGTGGAAAAGAGCACAATTTTTCTAAAAATTAGGCTTCATTTTAAAATTCAAAAAAATAATTGGTGGATTTGAACCCACATGTATCACATACACATGAACAATAAAAATAAATAAAAATTTTATGATAAATACTTTGTAAATAAACAGAAATCTGTAGCAGTTGAGAGGTTATAGAGGTGGGTTGTCTCTCAGAGACGAGGCAGGAATGAAAAATGAGGAGAGAAACAGTTAAAGGCATGTAGGCCAGTTTGGAAACTTAATCATTAAAAAAAAATCTCAAGATTTTAAAACCTTTTTCAGGATGGACCATCCAGAGACTGCTCCACTCGGGGATCCATCCCATAATCAGCCACTAAATGCAGACACTATGGCATTTGCCAGTATGATTTTGCTGAAAGGATCCTGATATAGCTCTCTCTTGTGAGGCTCTGTCAGAGCCTGGCAAATACAGAAGTGGATGCTCACAGTCATCTATTGGATGGAACACAGGGCCCCCAATGGAGGATCTAGAGGAAGTACCCAAGGAGCTGAAGGGGTCTCCAACTCTATAGGTGGAACAAAAATATGAACTAACCAATACCCCCAAAGCTCGTGTCTCTAGCTGCATATGTAGAAGAAGATGGCCTAGTCGGCCATCATTGGGAAGAGAGACCCCTTGGTCTTGCAAACTTTATATGCTCCAGTACAGGGGAACACCAGGGCCAAGAAGTGGGAGTGGGCAGGTAGGGGAGCAGGGTGGGGGGAGGGTATAGGGAACTTTCGGGATAACATTTGAAATATAAGTGAAGAAAATATCTAATAAAAATGGACAAAAAACCTTTTTCAAATTTATGTATACATAAGAGATGCTATTCAATTTGGGAGTTAATAATTCTCAGACTAGAAAAGAATATTTTTCAAGTACAGATTGAAACACTCTGCTCCAGAGACTCCACTAGAGTTCATTCATTCATTAGGGGCATGCAAACGTTTACCATACGTTTTGGGTATTGGGGGCAGAACTCTGTTTAGGTAAGATGCTTTGAAGCAATGAGTGCTGGGAAAAGTACTGAAGAGGAGTGATGGTCACAGGAGGTGTGGGGCAGGGGATGGATATGCCAAAGGAAATGAGGCACCTGTGTGCAAGAAAATGGAGCAGAGGGTGAAGGAAAATCTACCTATCATGACTTTTTTTTTTTTTTTTTTCCGAGACGGGGTTTCTCTGTGTAGCTCTGGCTGTCCTGGAACTCACTCTGTAGACCAGGCTGGCCTCGAACTCAGAAATCCGCCTGCCTCTGCCTCCCGAGTGCTGGGATTAAAGGCGTGTGCCACCACACTCCACTGACTCTTTGTTTTTAAAATTGGTTATTTTATTTACTTACATTTCAACTTTGTTTTTAAAATTGGTTATTTTATTTACTTACATTTCAAATGTTGTCCCCTTTCAGGTTTCCTCTCAGCAATCCCACTCCCATCTCTCTCCCTTTTGTGTCTATGAGGGTGCTCCTACACTCACTGACTCCTGCCTCACCACTCTAACATCCCTCTATGCTGAGGCATCAAGCCTCCACAGGACCATGGACCTCCCCTTCCACTGAAGCTAGATAGGCCATCCTCTGCTACATATGTAGCTGGAGCCATGGATCCCCCTCCTTGGTTGGTGGTTTAGTTCCTGGGAGCTCTGGGTGGTCCTGTTAGTTGATATTCTTCCTATGGGATTGCAATCCCCATCAGCTCCTTCAGTCCTACCCCTAGCTCTTCCATTAGGGGTCCCTGGGCTCAGTCCGATGGTTGGCTGTGAGTTATGCAACTGTATTAGTCAAGTGCTAGCAGAGCCTCTCAGGAGACAACTATACCAGGCTCCTGCCAGCAAGCGCTTCCTGGCATCAGCAATGGTATCAGGGTTTGGTATCTGCATATGGAATGGATCCCAAGGTAGGGCAGTCTCTGGATGGCTTTTCCTTCAGTCTCTGCTCCATTTTTATTCCTGCATTTCTTTTAGACAGGAACAATTCTGGGTTAAAAAAATTGAGATGGGTGGGTGGTCCCATCCCTCAACTGGGGCCATGCCTATCTACTGGAGGTGTTATCTAAGGTTCTATCTCCCCTTTGTTGGGAATTCTGGCTAATGTCCCTTTTGGGTCCTGCAACTCTTTCACTTCACTGGTGTCTAGGACATTCTAGGGGCTACCCCCAGTTCCCCGGCTTCCACTGCCACATATTTCTATTCAATTTCCTGATCCTCTGTACTTCTCTCCTGTCTCTTCCCATACCTGATCCTGTTCCCCCCTTTTCCCTCCTCCTCCTTTCTCCCTCCCAGGTCCTCCCTTATTCTATCTCCTGTGATTATTTTGTTCCCCCTTTTAAGTAGGGTTGAAACATCCACACTTTGGTCTTCTTCTTGAGCTTCATATGGTCTATGGGAGAGTATATATTTATGTACATAAAATCTGTGATGAATTTTAAGTTGAGAAACACATTGTATTATAAACATTTTTTCTTTTATAGCATGGCTTCACACCATTTTCCCTTGCTGTATTTGAAAAAAAAGAGAAGATGGCAGAGTTTTTAAGAGAGAGGGGTGCAAATACACATGAAGTCATTGAGTCAAATAGGTACAGTTTCTTCTTCTTTTTCAACCTTAGTGTTGTTTTTGAAGGTGACAATATCTTGGGCCAGGAATACCAAACCAATAGGAGGAAGATTGCCTCAAATTTGGAGGTATATAATGAGGAATACCACGAATTGTTACCTGGGAAATGTCTTCTCAGACAACATCAAGAAAACAGTATACAGCAGGTCTCAGCTCCTCTTTGGATACTGACTGAGTTTATTATTCATAATCTGACTTTACTGGTGATTTTATGTAACTTATGTCAACTGCACATTAATGTTGCTTATTTTGAAAGGTATCTATACCTATTTAATTTTTATTGACCATGAAATTTATAATCACTTTTTATATTTCCATTTTGTTTCATAGATATTTTCCTTTCAAATGCTATAGTCAACATTAATAGGTTTAGAAAATCATGCTGTCTCTGATCATTCATTGCTTTGAGTGGTGTTTGAATGTTCAAATACATTAGGTCAAATAAATCATAGCAATTAAATGCTATTACCCAAGGTATGCTTTTGTTCCTGTCCTCTCTGAATTAGTCACCTGTGCACTGAAACCCCTGAAATATCTATGGTTAGGACAGCTATCCATGGTGAGTACAAAGAACTAAGCTGGTGATCTCATCAGCCGAGGCCTTTGGAAATGGTTCTGTAGAGCAGCATCATACAACACAGGTGAAGCGCAATGGGGAAGCAAGGAGAACTATTGCATCATAATTCACTGACTACAAACCCTGGGAATCTGGAGCTTAGCTGTAGCTGGGGAAAAAATGGAAACGGAGGGACTGTGTTCCCCTTCTGTGAGTTCTGGAACAGGATGTAACTCAACACTACACAGCAATATTTGGCGATGCTTTGGCATTTAGTAGCAAACTGGTAAGTAACAAAAACACTAAGCCTGTATGGTGCTCTACATACGATGGCTTGTGAGGGTGCTGGCAGAGTAATGCTTATAGGCAAGGATTAGTTTCCCATTCCACCAACAGCAAACTCACAGTTAAGTGTTGAGACATAGATTAAGTTATTTATAAATAAATGTCTAATGTAAGCTATATTAGGGAAGCAAAAATAGGTAGCATGCCAAATATTTGGCAAATGGTTTTCATATGGATATTAAAATAACTATTACTTTTTAACTACATCACAGTGAAGCTTCACGTGGACAAGAGTCAACATCAATGCTTAATTGTCATGCACAAATCAATACAGGTAGGAATTTTGATACTGCTTTACTCTAAGTCAGAGTTCTCAACCTGTGGGTCGCAACATTTTAAGGGTAGAATGCTCCTTTCAGAGAGGTCACCTAAGACCATCCTGCATATTAGATATTTAGACTATGATTCATTAGAGTAGCAAAATTGTAGTTATAAAGTAGCAGCAAAAATAATTTAATGGTTAGGGTGAAATCACTGCAATGTGAGGAACTGTGTTAAAGGGTCGAATTAGGATGGGTGAAAACTACTGCTCTAAGTGGCCTATCCTAAAGAAATACATAATTACAAAAATTAAAAATTTAAGTCCCCCCCCAGAGAAAGGAAATAAAGTATAAATGCAGAGATTATTTCTAAGTAAGCTCATATATCAAACCATATTGTCTGAAGAATATGAGTGTTTATTTTGGGGCCCTGGTATATTAAATATCTCTTGATATAAAAGGAAAAGGGTTTTAAGATACCACATTGTATGCATATTTTATAGGTATATTGTAGCAAATTGGACTTTTAATGTAATATGTTGGATTATAATGGATATGTTGGCCTATGGTTTACAAGCTCCAAAACATGATTTCCAATTATTCACAGAAGGAAAATTGAACAAATGACACCATTGTGTAATACACAGCACTAACTACACTGCCCTCGTCCACTGAGTCTTACTAGCTTCCATTAACAATGGAAGGAACACTGGCAAGAGTTTTTGCTTCCAGCAACTGTCATCATATCATCTTTCTACCTTGTCTTGAAAGCTGTATCTGGGAACAAATACTGAAAACCAATCCAAATGACCCTGTTCTCCAAAGAGATGAGACAGACAGTGTCAAACTGTAACAAGGGGGAGTTTATTTTGTATTATTTCATTATGAATATTACTGCATTTTTTTTTTTTTTTTGTTTTTCGAGACAGGGTTTCTCTGTGTGCCCTGGCTGTCCTGGAACTCACTGTGTAGACCAGGCTGGCCTCGAACTCAGAAATCCGCCTGCCTCTGCCTCCCGAGTGCTGGGATTAAAGGCGTGCGCCACCACCGCCCGGCATATTACTGCATTTGTGGGGATTAGGATTGACTCAAGGAGTCCCACACACTGAGGACAAGTTTTGTCACTAAGCCACAGCCCAAGTCCATTCATTTTGAGGGTTCAAATGCTTTATCCTGGTCATGGGAAATGCTAAGAAGTTCTCACTGAGCTTTTACACATTTTTATAATGAAGTTTAAAAAGATAATTGTTTTATCCCCTATGGGGAGCAAACTGGAGGCATTCTGAAAAGTTGAGTAAATGAATAGTTTATCTATGAGCATATTAAAACATTTGTTGTGTCCTACAGTACTCCTCTTAGAACTTCCTTCTCTGTCCACAAGGCTGATGTTGTACTTCCCTCTCACTATAGATACAACACTAAGTAGTGCCTTTCCACTAGTTACTGTCAAGGGAGGTGATGGAAGCTGATCATGAACTTGTTTTCACTGCGCAGAACAGGAAGAGCAATACTAGAGCAGAGGAGACTCTTACTTTCTTCCCCAGAAAGGGAGGGAGAGTGATCCCACTGAGCTCTGCTGCACTGGCAGCTGGGAATTTTTGCTAAGGTCTTTGTCCTTGGTCTGTTTTTGTCTTCTGAGTTTTGCCATGCTGCAAGAGAGTCACCATGCATCCATCTTCTTTGTACATGATGTTTCTATTCTAAACTGAATAATTTCCACTGAGAAAGTAAAAATAAAACAAAACAAAACTTTATACTTTAGTAAAATAAGTATACTCTTTAAAAATTTTTGCTAGCAGCATTGGTCAAAATTACCACCACCACCACCACCACCACCACAAGAACAACAACAATAACAAAAATACATATGTGCTGACATTTATACCAGTAAATACCACATTCTGGCAATTGGTAGTCAGTTTGGATTGGAGTCATTGTCACAGATATTTATTTTCAGCTATGAATTTCATTAACTTTCTTTCTTCTCCCTGTATTTGACTGGTTCAACAAAATATAAGCAAGAATTCTCAATGTATTAATTACCTATAAAGCAATGTTTATTATAGACTATTCTTCATAATATAGAATGGTCTCCAAGCAGTGTCTAACAAAATGTTAGTTTGCCATTTTAATATACTGTATTTTTTATAGTTATTATAAAACATGTTCTCTCCCTTTTTAGAAGTGGATGACAGTACTGAACACACATCTTTACCTAGGTAAGAGTTCATGGCTTTTAAATATGTGACGTCTCTGAGAAATGCAAAGATAAGCTGATACTGCTGAAATACACATACCATGTGTGTTCTTTTGTGACTGGGTTACCTTACTCAGGATATTTCCTAGTTCCATCTATTTGCCTAAGAATTTCATGAAGTAATTGTTTTTAAGAGCTGAGTAGTACTCCATTGTGTAAATGTACCACATTTTCTGTACCCATTCCTCTGTTGAGGGACAACTGGATTGTTTCCAGGTTCTGGCTATTATAAATAAGGCTGTGATGAATATAGTGGAGCAGGTGTCCTTTTTATATGTTTGAGCATCTTCTGGTTATATGCCCAGGAGTGGTATTGCTGGGTTCTCAGGTAGTAATATGTCCAATTTTCTGAGGAGCCGCCAGACTGATTTCTAGAGTAGTTGTACCAGCTTGCAATCCCACCAGCAATGGAGGAGTATTCTTCTTTCTCCATGTCTTCACCAGCATCTGCTGTTGCCTGAGTTTTTAATCTTAGCCATTCTGACTGGTGTGAGGTGGAATATCAAGGTTGTTTTGATTTGCATTTTCCTGATGGCTAAGGATGTTGATCATTTCTTTAGGTGCTTCTCAGCCATTCATGATTCCTTAGTTGAGAATTCTTTGTTTAGCTCTGTACTCCATTTTTTCCAACTTCTATTAGATATTTTCTTCATTTATATTTCAAGTGTTATCCAGAAAGTTCCCTATACCCTCCCCCGTCCCAGCCCTGCTCCCCTACCCACCCACTCCCACATCTTGGCCCTGGCGTTCCCCTGTACTGGGGCATATAAAGTCTGCATGACCAGGGGGCCTCTCTTCCCAATGATGGCCAACCAGGCCATCTTCTTCTATATATGCAGCTAGAGACATGAGCTCAGGGAGTACTAGTTAGTTCATGTTATTCTTCCACCTATAGGGTTGAAGACCCCTTCAGCTCCTTGGGTATTTTCTCTAGCTCCTTCCTTGGGAGTCCTGTGTTCCATCTAATAGCTGACTGTGAGCATCCACTTCCATGTTTGCCAGGCACTGGTATAGTCTCCCACAAGACAGCTATATCAGGGCCCTTTCAGCACCATCTTGCTGGCATATGCAATAGTGTCTATGTTTGGTGGCTGATTATGGAATGGATCCCTGGAAGCCGCAGTCACTGGGTCCATCCTTTGGATTCAGCTTCACACATGATCTCTGTAACTCCTTAAATGTGTACTTTGTTGTTAATTCTAGAAAGGGGTGACATGTCCACATTTTGATCTTCCTTCTTCTTGAGTTTCATGTGTTTAGTAAATTGTATCTTGGGTAGTCTAGGCTTCTGGTCTAATATCCACATATCAGTGAGTGCATGTTATGTGAGTTCTTTTGTGATTGGGTTACCTCACTCAGGATGATGGCCTCCAGATCCATCCATTTGCCTAGGAATTTCATATATTTATTGTTTTTAATAGCTGAGTAATACTCCATTGTGTAAATATACCAAATTTTTTGTATCCATTCCTCTGTTGAGGGACATCTGGGT
>LR753683.1:23246-34600 GCA_902729485.2 Mus minutoides | reverse complement strand
TGAGGTGGAATCTCAGGGTTGTTTTGATTTGCATTTCCCTGATGATTAAGGATGTTGAACATTTTTTCAGGTGCTTCTCAGCCATTCGGTATTCCTCAGTTGAGAATTCTTTGTTTAACTCTGTGCCCCACTTTTTAATGGGGATATTTGATTTTCTGGTGTCCACTTTCTTGAGTTCTTTATATATATTGGATATCAGCCCCCTATCTGATTTAGGATTGGTAAAGATCCTTTCCCAATCTGTTGGTGGCCCTTTTGTCTTGTTGACAGTACCTTTTGCCTTACAGAAGCTTTGCAACTTTATGAGGTCCCATTTGTCAATTCTTGATCTTACTGCACAGGCCATTGCTGTTCTGTTTAGGAATCTTTCCCCTGTGCCCATATCTTTGAGGGTTTTCCCCACTTTCTCCTCTATAAGTTTCAGTGTCTCTGGTTTTATGTGGAGGTCCTTCAACCACTTAGACTTGACCTTAGTACAAGGAGATAAGAATGGATCAATTCCCAGTCTTCTACATGATAACCGCCAGTTGTGCCAGCACCATTTGTTCAAAAGGCTGTCTTTTTTCCACTGGATAGTTTTAGCTCCCTTGTCAAAGATCAGGTGACCATAGGTGTGTGGATTCATTTCTGGGTCTTCGATCCTATTCCATTCATCTGCCTGTCTGTTGCTGTACCAGTACCGTGCAGTTTATATTATGATTGCTCTGTAGTACAGCTTGAGATTAGGCATGGTGATTTCACCAGAGGTTCTTTTATTGTTGAGAAGAGTTTTTGCTAGTCTAGGTTTTTTGTTATTCCAGATGAACTTGCTAATTATCTTTTCTAGATCCTTGAAGAATTGAGTTGGAATTTTGATGGGGATTGCATTGAATCTGTAGATAGCTTTAGGCATGATAGCCATTTTTACTATATTGATTCTGCCCATCCATGAGCATGGGAGATCCTTCCATCTTCTGAGATCTTCCTCAATTTCTTTCTTCAGAGACTTGAAGTTCTTGTCATTCAAATCTTTCACTTCCTTCGTAATTGTCACACCAAGATATTTTATATTGTTAGTGACTATTGTGAAGGGTGATGTTTCCCTGATCTCTTTCTCAGCCCATTTATCCTTTGTATAGAGAAAGGCCATCGATTTGTTTGAGTTAATTCTATATACAGCTACTGCACTAAAGCTGTTTATCAGGTTTAGGAGTTCTCTGGTGGAGTTTTTGGGGTCACTTATATATACTATCATATCATCTGCAAACAGTGATATTTTAACTTCTTCCTTTCCAATTTGTATCCCCTTGATCTCCTTTTGTTGTCGAATCGCTCTGGCTAGGACTTCAAGTACTATATTGAATAGGTAGGGAGAAAGTGGGCAGCCTTGTCTGGTCCCTGATTTTAGTGGGATTGCTTCCAGTTTCTCTCCATTTAGTTTGATGTTGGCCACTGGTTTGCTGTAGATTGCTTTTATCATGTTTAGGTATGGGCCTTGAATTCCTGATCTTNCCCTTACTGCTTTTAATATTCTGTCTTTATTTAGTGCGTTTGTTGTTCTGATTATTATGTGTTGGGAGGAATTTCTTTTCTGGTCCAGCCTATTTGGAGTTCTGTAGGCTTCTTGTATGTTTATGGGCATCTCATTCTTTAGGTATGGAAAGTTTTCTTCTATAATTTTGTTGAAGATATTTGCTGGCCCTTTAGTTTGTGAGTCTTCCTTCTCATCTACTCCTATTATCCGTAGGTTTGGTCTTCTCATTGTGTCCTGGATTTCCTGGATATTTTGCGTTAGGATCTTTTTGCATTTAGCATTGTTTTTGATTGTCATGTCTATGCTCCCTATAGAATCTTGTGTGTCTGAGAATCTCTCTTCTATCTCTTGTATTCTGTTGCTGATGCTCATATCTATGGTTCTTTATTTTTTTCCTATGTTTTCTATCTCCAGGGTTATCTCCTTTTGGTTTTTCTTAATTGTTTCAACTTCCATTTTTAGGTCCTGGATGGCTTTATTGAATTCAATCGCCTGTTTGGTATTATTTTCCTGTATCTCTCTAAGTTGTTTATCTGTGATTTCCTGCATTTCCTTCTTATAGTCCTCCATCATCATCATGAGGAGTGACTTTATATCCATGTCCTGCTTTTCTGGTGTGCTGTTGTATCTAGGACTTGATGTGATGGGTGAGTTTGGATGTGGTGATGCCAAGTACCCTTGGATTCTGTTGCTTCTGTTCTTACGCTTGCCTCCTGCCATCTCTGCCCGAGGAGACCTGGCGTTGGTGCAGACCAGAAAGGACCCGCTGTTCTGCCCTGGGCCTTTATAAATCTCCTGGTTGGTGTCTCAAGTTCCATGAGATTGGGCAGGAACAGAGTCTGTGTTCCCCTGCTCACCTGAGGTCCCGAGATAGCTTGGGGAGTCCCGAAAGAGCCTAGGAGAGTGCACAGGGCCTGCAGCCCTGAGCCCTGAGCTCCCGCTGTGATCTTAAAGTCCTGGGGTGTGGGGAGCACAGGAAAGGCCCTAGCTGCATCTGCTGGGCTCAGAGGAAAGATGGCTGGGTGGGGCGTGTTCTGGCTGGGAGAGCCCTGTATTTCTTTAATGGAGTTATTTATGCCCTTCTTAAAGTCTTTTATCATCATCATGAGATGTGATTTTAAATCAAAGTCTTGATTTTCTGTTGTGTTGAAATAACCAGTTCTCTCTGTGGTGGGAGAACTGGGTTCTGATGATGACAAGTGCCCTTGGTTTTTCTTGCTTAAGTATCGCCCTTGTCTTTAGCCACCTTGTTTTCTCTGGTGTTATCTGGTCTTGCTGTGTCCGACTGTAGCTTGTTTCTCCTGCAAGCCTGTGTGTCTGTACTCCTAGGAGACTAGTTCTCTCCAGGAGGAATGTAGGTATGGAGAGCTCTGGTACAGGGTCAGCAATGGCGTGCAGACAGAATCCAGAAGGATTCTGTTCTCAGCTTCTTCTTGGTTCCTGCATCCTGATGGCTCTGTGAGGGACCCTCTAGGTCTGGGAATTTGAAGAGATGTGGTGGTCTTACCTGTGCTCACAGGCTTGTTGACACTCCTGGGACACCAGCTTTCTCCTGACAGTATTTCTGTATGTAGCTCTGTGGCACAGGACCTGCTCTGGGTGCCATATTGTTTAGTTTTAAGAGTCAAATTATATTGTATTTAAAGGCGATTTTATGTAAGACCAAACCAGAAATACCCCTATTCCAAACACGGGCTGTTCGCGCATCCCAAGAACCACGAGAGACTTGTCTTGATGCAAACTGCAAGAGGAATTTTAATTGGAGCTCTGGGACGACCCCGTATCCCACGCAGGGGACAGGGGGGTCGACCCTGAGGCTCGAAAATTAGGAGCTTTTATAGCAATGGAGTAGGAGGGTTGGGGAAATTGGCGCGGTTTCACATGATTGGCTAGTTTAAACATCAGCAAGATACCCAGGTAGCTAACTCTAAGAGACAAGGGGGGGGGGGAAGGGGGAGGTAATCTACCTAACAGTTAAGTCATGTGCTACCTTAGGCAACCTCCTGGGGCATTGAGACACTCCACAGAGGTCACTGTGACATTCAGATGGCATTGGGCTATTCTGTGATTGTTCCAGGAAAGGCTTGCCCCGTAGCTAGGGCCATCGGTTAGTTTAAAGGTTCACTTTCCCTCCTGACACAAGGGACTCCATTTTGTCTTTGGTTACGTACTACTCTTTCATTATCTTTCATGTCAGCTAGAAATAAACATAGAAGTGAAGGGCCTTTCTTTTTGGTAATGTGCCTGCTTAGACCAACTGGTTAGGTCAGGAAGTCAAAAGAGTAGGAAAATTGAGACCTCAAAACTAAGAAGGCAAGAACTGACCATCAAGGCTGTTCTCTGACCTCAACACACGCACTGGGGCACATGTTCAACAGACAGCAATACATGTGAACAGGAATACACATCATATATGGATATTAAAACATGATGCTAAGAAACTAATGACTATGAGTAGAGGATAATTATATGCTAAAACATTGAAAATAGATCAAGGATGAAAGTTCTCCTAGGCTTTGCAGGAGATCACTTCAGCAATGGACTTTTGGACAAAATTCTTACAGCAGGTTCAAAGGCTCCATAACCAGTTCCAAGACAATAGTGACACACAAAGCAGAACCTAGAAAAATCTGTTGTGCCAGATTTCAGCAGCAATAGGGTCTGAATAAAGTTAGCAATTTAGCTTGTCCAGGGGAGGATGTAGCTGAGGAGAGAGCATCACTTCTCTTGAGCTTCAGAGCCTATCATTAGTTATAAAGGCTCAGTATTACACAGAAATGCTATTGAAAGAAATATCCAGGTGGTGGTTTCAGCATTCACTCAAATGAACTTCTAAGAAACCACCCGAAGGTATCAAAAATGTGGTGGCTTCTGAGAGTTCTGGTAAAGGGATGCTTAGGATAGGAATCAAGTTCATGTTATATTGGTGCAGACTGGCCTCAGTCAGCCCCTCAATTCTCAGGAGAATCAGGGTCCCGGTACAGGTGGGCACGGAGTCTGTGAAAAGTGACAAACAGATGCGAATACAAGGGAGTGCTGTATCTGAATGTAATATCTCAAAGCAAGCATCAGACTTACATTACAGAAGGAGACAAGGAAGTTAAGTGATACATTAAGGTCATCCAATGTACATTGAAGTTATCTGATGCAAAATGACTTTTACAACAAAACAGAGGAATGCATACATAAAAGCTAACAGGAACTAACTGGGATAAAAATCAATGTTAACAACTGGGATCAAAAGCACCCTATCTAAGGTCAGCTTAATCTTAGAAGCCAGGGGAAAGGGCTTTATGCCTTTTCCATAGTTCCAATTCTAGTCTATTGTATAGTCCACCTTCCCCCTAGGCCATTGTAAATTCCTGTGTATGGGGGTGACTCAGCTATCTATTGTTCTAAGTGTTTACTCTAGTTCCTTCTTAGACCACAACCTTCCTTCTTCCTAGGTCATTGTAAATTCCTGTGTGTGGGAGTGACTCTGCTGTTGTTCTACGTATACTATGTAGTCTAGCCCTGAGATTACTAGCTTTATTCTAGTAGAAAGTAATGCCTCATTTCTATCACTGACTATCAACACTGGAGGCATTTTCATCTGAATAAGTAATATCCTTACAAAGATCAAAGCCCAAGGTTGGCTCAACAATTTCCTAGGATATTGAAACACTGGTGAAGGCTAATCTAACTTAGCTATATGTCAAAATCAATCCTTTGAGGCACTTATAATTAAACAATATTGAAGGAAAACACACAAATACATTCACCAACTAAAGCAACTTGGAGCATTCTACATGAAGAAAGATGGTAAAGACAGCAGTCACCAATCACAATTAACTTTTGAAGAATGAATTCATACTTGTTTGTGCCATGTGTTTTTCCATGCCTTTACTTCCAGAACTCAGGAGGCAAAAGGCAGGCAACATGGTTCACATTCTGGGTTTTAGGCCAGCTGGGCTACATAGTGAGATCCTGTATCAGATAAGGACTCAAAATTGAAGAATTTAGAACACTTGCTAAATGTTTTTCATATGGAGAATAAAATAATAATTGCTTTTAACATGTGTCACAGTGGAGGAACTTCTTTCAAACAGCCAGAAGAAAGAACTAAAAAGCAAATCAGGTTCAATAAAGGTAAGATTCTTATAATGAATTACTCTCTTTGGTCTTACCTACCCTAAACAAAGTAAACTTGAATAAAAATTCACTACACCAAATCGAGTTATATAAATAAAATATAAATGCAGTTATTTTGTTTTAATATGTCTTTTCTAATATTCTGGAAAGTTAGAATTAATTATTTATAATCACTTTCAACTATGAAAACATACTGTCAAAATGTTGCATATTTGATTTTGATGCTCATATATGTACTGTCTTTATTTAAATAAGAAAATAACCTGGCAGGGGACTCTAGCAGTCACATCGTAGCAAATTGGACTTTTGGCAAAACTGATTTTCTTTTTGTTTTTATAGCAAAGGATTGTACTTTTGTATATGAGTATAAAGTTCAAAGTCACTAGGATGTAATTATATCACAAATAAAGATTAATATTCAATTACTTCTTTTCTTTCTTTGGTTTTGTTTTGTTTTTTGAAGTTGTTGGGATTGACATTGGCTTTGTTGACATTTTAGGCATGTACCTTTCCTGTACCTTTAGAACTTTTCCCTTTAGTTTTTGTTAAATAGATCAGGGTATGATAAAACATGGTTTAACTTAATGTAAGGCACAATTTCTAGAAAAAAATTGGATACAACAAGGGGAGTTTAGATGGCGTTATTCTGAATTTCAAAGCATTAACTTCACATCCACTGAGTCTGAATAGTTTCTGTGACAGTGGAAGGGACACTCTGCAGAGTTCACATTTTCATCAATTGTCATCACAGTATCTTTTAATACCTAACTTACTATTGGTAACCAGACTGGGTAGTGAATCCAAATGAAATTCTTCCCTTAAGCTGTGTTACCGGTGCTCTGGACTACTCGCTGTCTGATCCTACCTGCCCTTGGGTGTGTGTGTGTCTTGGAGGTGAGCTGGTGCAGAGTCAATGTCACAAACTCTGGGAGCAGGGGAGAAATGCTGCAGCAAGCTCATCTAAACACTGCTGCAAGCTCCTTTAATACCCTCCACCCGTGACTCATTGGTCCCAAGAAAGCATCTCTTCTAAGCAGCAGTTCCTAATTAGCTGACATTGTCTGCACCAGCAATCCTTGGCCTTTCAGGCAGTCCTCAGTTAGGTCCTCCTGCAGGAGATGGTTTTGTGGCTGTGTAGCCCCTGGCATTTACATAGAGGTGGCCTTGCCATTTCAGCAACATTTCTACCCTTTGGTTTTTAGATTTTGAGAGCCTAGTGGGAGCTGGGGTGTCATTGCCTCGGCATTGTTTGTCCCCCCTCAGAGGATTCCCAGTAATATTGGACTGTGTCTGTCTTAGGTTGTTCTGTCTTGCAGGATCTTACCTGCCACTGACCACCAGCTCTCAAAGAGATATCACTCTGGAGGCATGTCACACAAGGGGGAGATGAGGAACAGTCTACATGATGGTCTCATGGATCTCTGCCAGTCACGCTTTGATCACTTCCTTAGGGGGGTTGCAATCAGGATTTTTGAGAGCCATCAGCACCAGGAAGGTTGCCTTATTTATGAAATGCTGCCAGGAGATATGCTATGAGAAACACTTAAACAAAATAATTATTAGTATGATAATTCCTCCCATCATAGCATAAATGCTATCAATGAGGGGGTCAAACAGCCTTTTAATATTGTCACACTTTCCCCAAAGAATCCGGCATCTAGGGAGAGCACAGATATCTTGGTCACATTGAGGCTGGCTTAGTTCTCCATTAGCAGCACAGAATAGTTGTCTTAGTCAGGGTTTCTATTCCTGCACAAACATCATGACCAAGAAGCAAGTTGGGGGGGGGGGGAAAGGGTTTACTCAGCATATACTTCCATACTGCTGTTCATCACTGAAAGAAGTCAGGACTGGAACTCAAGCAGGTCATAAAGCAGGAGCTGATGCAGAGGCCAGGGAGGGATGCTCTTTACTGGCTTGCTTCCCTTGGCTTGTTCAGCCTGCTCTCTTATAGAACCCAAGACTACCAGCCCAGAGATGGTCCCACCCACAAGGGGCCTTTTCCCCTTGATCAGTAATTGAGAAAATGCCTTACAGTTGGATCTCATGGAGGCATTTCCTCAACTGAAGCTCCTTTCTCTGCGATAACTCCAGCTGTGTCAAGTTGACATAAAACTAGCCAGTACAACAGTTAAGAAATTTTTTCTGACCAGCTACCTTCAAGATATTGAGTCAACTGTTGATGGGCTTCAGTGGCATTATGCACCTGGTAATGGGTTAGGTAGATTGAGTGAAACCTGAGGTCACATGCCAATAGAGACATGTCCCTAACAAGGGCCAACTCTTCTGCCAGTAAGTCAGTCTGTTGTAAAATGTGGATGGCTTGATAAAGATGTTGATTTAGTACCTCCTGCCTGTAGTGCCTCAGCTGACTTACAGACTACAGCATTGACAATCTCTGTCATAATGGCTGTCTGGGTCAGGCAACAGTAGCTGTTGTTGCCCTGGCAATGCCTACAGTGATGGCCACAATGATGGCAGCTGTAATATCAAAAATACTCTTTTCATAGTGTAGGGGTTGTAAGTGAGTCTGGGCATGAAAGTGGGTGGTATTTACCATCAGTATCCAAATGGTGGCTGGTTCTCTCATCAGGATGGCTGGCCATTGTTGAATACTCCATCCAGCCAGCAGTCAGGAGATATTTCTCATTAAAGCAGTTAAGGCTATCTCTGACAATGGAGGTATTGGTGACCAGAAAGAAAAAGGGAGGTCAGACACAGACTGGGGTGGCTTTCCAGCCAACCTGGCTGCCAACGGTCACATTCATGGGGATTGCCCTAGTCCACATTTTCACTGACTGGTTTATGTGGAAATACATCCCATTAAAGAGACAGCACATTTTAGGAGAGTAAGGGGGCATAAAACAAGACAGTTAGAGGGGTCACATAAATTTCAATTGCTCATAATGGGGTCTTATCAGAATCTAATGGGATCCCTGTTAGCATAGGAAGTAATATCGCAAGTATCATGTGAGGTAATCTTGCATATACCAAGTGTGAGGATAGTTGACAATATTGGGTAGTCCCCAGAGAATTTTACACACAAAAATAGCTAGTACAATAGTTAAGAAATTTTTTCTGACCAGCTACCTTCAAGAACTGCCACCTAGTACAGGCTGGCAATTCTCCCAAGAGATAGGCAGTCCCATGAAAGTGGGCATTTGAGGGACACTTGGACAATGAGGCAGGGGTAGACATAATATGATTGGGGGACCCTCTGGGGATTTGTAATTAGTCATGGAACATGAAGTTCCATGCCTAACATGGTGCCATAGGTTAGATTACCATGAAAGTTCCCCATGGTCATATTGCATAGCTGGATACAAGGGTCAATGGAGGAGACATTTGTGGTAAAGCAGAAAATTTTCTCTGTGAAGCAAGTGCCTTCTAGTTGTCTTGTGGTAGTGATTAAGTCCATAAAGGGCAAACTCAAACTCACATTGGAAGAGAAAAGAACAGGGTAGGCCGGGGAATTAACTGTCACAGGCAAAAGAATGGGGGGGGGCACCAAAGCCCAGAGCTCATTAGCCCCCTTAGGCTGAAGAAAAAATAATAGACACAGTATGTACATTATGTCTCTCAGTCCTGATCTTCTGGCTCCTTCATCGCCCCTGGTCTTGTGGCGGGTAAGCATGTCAAAATTAGAGTTAGGGTTATATTCCAGGTTAATCCTAGCCTGATTCTCAACCAAGACATGATATGCAGAAGTCCAATTAAAAAACACACTGGGGACCTATTCAATATAGTACTTGAAGTCCTAGCCAGAGCAATTAGACAACAAAAGGAGATCAAGGGGATATAAATTGGAAAGGAAGAAGTCACTATTTGTAGATGATATGATAGTATATATAAGTGACTCTAAGAATTCCACCAGAGAATTCCTAAACCTGATAAACAGATTCAGTGCAGTAGCTGGATATAATATTAAATCAAACAAATCAGTGGTCTTTTTCTACACAAAGGATAAACAGGCTGAGAAAGAAATTAGGGAAACACCATTCACAATAGTCACAAAAAATATAAAATACCTTGGTGTGACTCTAACGAAGGAAGTGAAAGATCTGTAAGATAAGAACTTCAAGTCTCTGAAGAAAGAAATTGAAGAAGATCTCAGAAGATGGAAAGATCTCCCATGTTCATGGATTGGCAGGATTAATATAGTAAAAATGGCTATCTTGCTGAAAGCAATCTACAGATTCAATGCAATCCCCATCAAAATTCCAACTCAATTCTTCACTGAGTTAGAAAGGGCAATTTGCAAATTCATCTGGAATAACAAAAAACCTAGGATAGCAAAAACTATTCTCAACAATAAAAGAACCTCTGGTGGGATAACCATGCCAGACCTCAAGCTGTACGACAGAGCAATTGTGATTAAAAACTGCATGGTACTGGTACAGCAACAGACAGGTAGATCAATGGAATAGAATTGAAGACCCAGAAATAAACCCAAACATCTATGGTCACTTGATCTTTGACAAAGGGGCTAAAACCATCCAGTGGAAAAAAGACAGAATTTTCAACAAATGGTGCTGGCACAACTGGCAGTTAACATATAGAAGAATGTGAATTGATCCATACCTATTTCCTTGTACAAAGCTCAAGTCTAAGTGGATTAACGAACTCCACATAAAACCAGAAACACTGAAACTTCTAGAGGAGAAAGTAGGGAAAAGCCTCGAAGATATGGGCACAGGTGTAAAATTCTTGAACAGAACAGCAATGGTTTGTGCTGTAAGATCAAGAATTGACAAATGGGACCTCATAAAATTGCAAAGCTTCTGTAAGGCAAAGGACACTGTCAATAAGACAAAAAGGCCACCGACAGATTGTGAAAGGATCTTTACCAATCCTAAATCTGATAGGGGACTAATATCCAATATATACAAAGAACTCAAGAAGCTGGACTCCAGAAAATTAAATAACCCCGTTAAAAATGGGGTACAGAGCTAAACAAAGAACTCTCAACTGAGGAATACCAAATGGCTGAGAAGCATCTGAAAAAATGTTCAACATCCTTAATCGTCAAGGAAATGCAATTCAAAACAACCATGAGATTCCACCTCACACCAGTCACAATGGCTAAGATAAAAAACTCAGGTGACAGCAGATGCTGGCAAGGATGTGGAGAAAGAGGAACACTCCTCCATTGCTGGTGGGATTGCAAGCTGGTACAACCACTCTGGAAATCAGTGTGGCGGTTCCTCAGAAAACTGGACGTAGTACTACCAGAAGATCCAGCAATACCTCTCCTGGGCATATACCCAGAAGATGCTCCAACTTGTAATATGGACACATGCTCCAGTTTGTTCATAGCAGCCTTATTTATAATAGCCAGAAGCTGGAAAGAACCCAGATGTCCTTCAAAAGAAGAATAGATACAGAAAATGTGATACATTTACACAATGAAGTACTACTCAGCTATTAAAAACAATGAATTCGCCGGGCGTGGTGGCGCACGCCTTTAATCCCAGCACTTGGGAGGCAGAGGCAGGTGGATTTCTGAGTTCGAGGTCAGCCTGGTCTACAAAGTGAGTTCCAGGACAGTCAGAGCTACACAGAGAAACCCTGTCTCGAAAAAACCAAAAAAAAAAAAAAAAAAAAAAAAAAAAAAAAAAAAAAAAAAAAAAAAAAAAAAAAAAAAAAAAAAAAAAAAAAAAAAAAAAAAAAAAAAAAAAAAAAAAAAAAAAAAAAAAAAAAAAAAAAAAAA
>LR753683.1:0-23146 GCA_902729485.2 Mus minutoides | reverse complement strand
CAAGAGAACACACATGATATGCACTCACTGATAAGTGGATGTTAGCCAGGAACTTAGAATACCCAAGATACAATTTGGATAACACATGAAACTCAAGACAGAAGACCAAAGTGGATACTTTGTTCCTTCTTAGAATTGAGAACAAAATACCCATGGAAGGAGTTACAGAGACAAAGTTCAGAGAAGAGCCTGAAGGAACAACCATCCAGACAATGCCCCACTTGTGATCTATCCCATAAACAACCATCAAATCCAGATACTAGGCAGATGCCAACAAGAGCCTGCTGACAGGAGCCTGCTATAACTCTTTCCTGTGAGGCTCTGCCAGTGCCTGGCAAATACAGAAGTGGATGCTCACAGTCATCCATTGGATGGAGTACAAGGTCCCTAATGAAGGAGCCAGAGAAAGTACCCAAGGAACTGAAGGAGTCTGCAACTCTATAGGTGGAAGAACAATATGAACTAACCAGTACCCCCAGAGCTTGTGTCTCTAGCTGCATATGTAGCAGAAGATGGCCTAGTCGACCATCATTGGGAAGAGAGGCCCTTTGGTCTTGCAAACTTTATATGCCCCATTATAGGGGAATGTCAGGGTCAAGAATTGGGAGTGGGTGGGTAGGTGAGCAGGGCGGGGAAAGGGTATAGGGAACTTTCGGGATAGCATTTGAAATGTAAACAAAGAAAATCTCTAATAAAAAAATGAAAAAAAATTTTAAAAAAAAGGAAAAAAGTGAGGTCACTGGAATAAACATACAGAAAAGACGAAGAAGACAGAAATGAGGTCCATGTGCTCACCCTCTTAGGACCCACAACATAAAACACTAAGAGGCCACTCACCAAAGAGGCAACTGAAGGGAGCACAGAGCAGATCAGGTCAAACCATGAGTACAGTCCTTGTAGCAACAGGCAAAAAAATGAGCCCCCAGAAAGGAGGTTCACAAGCAGCCACCAAATGAGGATGACGAAATAGTTCACAGATGCAGCCTGTGCTGAGGACTACTCTTTGCCTTACCCTACATGCCCTTGGGGGTTGGAGGTGAGGGGGTGCAGGGTCAATGACACAGACTTCAGGAGCAGGAGAGAAACAAGGAGCATACTGCTGCAAGCTTCTTTAATACCCTCTATCCATACCCCATTGATCTCAAGAAAGCATCTCTTCTAAACAGCAGTTCCTGATTGGCTGGCATTGTCTGCATCAGCAATCCTTGGTCTCTCAAGCAGTCTTCAATTAGGTCCTTCTGCCAGAGATGCTTTTGCAGCTGCACTGGCCTCTGGCATTTGCATAGAGGTGGCCCAGCCATTCCTACTACAAAGCCAAGTGTCAGGATTATGATAAAAGAGGTAACTTTCTTATATGACATTGCTACGGATTTTGTTGTTTTGCATTTATGATAATGAGGACTGACTGAAGCCTCCTTTGCCATAAGCATAGGCTTATCCCTGAGCCATTAGGTGGTGGGAAATAAGCCCTTTCTGAGTCATTACTAAGAAGGTACACTGAGTTTTTCTTGAAACCAGACAAAACAGGAATCGTTTTCATTTATGAAAAACAAACCACTGTTGTACAGTGGAAACTTGAGAGAACTCACAATTCATTTACGTAAACATGTAACTTGATTGCATGTCAGAGAGTGGCCCATGGAATGTGCTATTCCATCCTGTTGCTGCTTCTCTGTTGCTCTTTCCTTGTGAGATACAGCTCAGGGTACAGAACTACCAAGGGAGGAATCTTTCCCGTAATTCTTTCTATGAGAGATAATGGACACTGTCATGAGCATGTTTTAAGCTGCATGTAAGATTAGAAACAGCTGGAACAAAGAGGATGAGCAGATTAAGGACATTAGTCTCTTTAGCTTTTTGTAAAGGTTTTGTACCCTGCTCTGTTTCTGTCCACTATGTTTCAACATGCTGCAAAGGACAGCTGCCTTACATCTACCTTCCTAGACTACAGATTTTCACTCTAAACTGAACAATTTAAACTATAAAGCTGAACAAACTTCTTTTTTCCTAAAAGAAAAAAGAGATTATAGTCTTAGATCTTTTTCTCCTCCTTCCTCCTCCTCCTCCCTCCTCTTTCTCCTCCCTCCTCCTCTCTCCTCCTCCCCTCTCCTCCTCCCTCTTCCTCCCTCTTCCTCCATCCTCCTTCCTCTTCCTCCTTCCTCCCTCCTCCTTCCTCTTCCTCCATCCTCCCTCCTCCTCTTCTTCTCCTTCTTTTTCTCCTTCTTCTCCTCTTCCTCCTCCTTCTTCTCCTTCTCCTCCTTTTTCTTTTTCTTCTCCTTCTTCTCCTCCTCTTCCTCTTCCTCCTCCTCCTCCTCCTCTTCCTCTTCTTCTTCTTCTTCTTCTTCTTCTTCTTCTTCTTCTTCTTTTCTTCCTCTTCTTCCTCTTCCTCTTCCTCCTCCTCCTCCTCCTCCTCCTCCTCCTCCTCTTCTTCTTCTTCTTCTTCTTCTTCTTCTTCTTCTTCTTCTTCTTCTTCTTCTTCTTCTTCCAATTTCTCTCTGTTAAGGACTCACCTGCCTCTGCTGCCTTCCAAGTGCTGGGATTAAAGATGAGTACCACAATAGCCAATCTAGAATTCTCTTTAGTACTATTGTCCCAGAGTTAAATAACAAATACAAGAACCTATTTTGTTACATAGTCAAATTGTGATCCTGTTTCACTTACGTTGCTACTCTCTCCATCTGAGGGTGCTTAGTATCACCACAGCTGTTTATGGGAGTTTAGTTTTAGATATCAGTGCTTGATAGATCTCTCTCTGATTTTAAAATACAGAAAATGGAAGAGCTCTCCATTAATTAATTGGCAACATTTGCTCTAGAATAGTTTCCAGATTTGTCTCAAAGGAATCGATACTAACAATGAGTCTGATAATTTTGATATAGTTTTAGAGTTGTAATAAAACACATTTTGTCTTTATTTTTAGAAGTGCACTATAGTAATGATCCAAAACCTTTCTGCAGGTAAGATTTAATAGATTTAACAATACATTAACATTAGGGAAATTTAAAAATAAGAAACTAATTCTTGTTGGGTGTGCTCTGAGATAGATAGTATTTTATATACTTAATAGTTGTTGTGTATTACAGTCCACACAGTGTTATGGAATATGATTTTAGACTGAAAACTTGCTCCTTTATAGAAACATGAGTTACATACTCAACCATCGTTTCCCAAGTACTAACTCTTTGCTTTGGAAAAGGAGCCGTCTAGTGTTATTTACAGTCATTGATGCCAAACTGACTCTCCTTACATATTCATACACATTTTTAATTAATATTTTACATTTATTTATTTACATACCAAATGTTATCCCCTTTCCTGGTTTCCCCTCTGCCAACCCCCTATCCTTCCCCCCCCCCATTACCCTGCTTCTATGAGTGCTCCCCCGGTGGGGAGAGAACTACCTACTTCCACCTCACTTCCCTAGCATTTCTCTACACTGGGGCACCAAGCCTTCACAGGACCAGGGCCTCCCCTCCCATTGATGCCAGATAAGGCCCCTTCAGCTTCTTTAGACCTTCCCCTAACTCCTCTATTAGGGTCCTTGTGCTTAGTCTGATGGTTGGTTGTGAGCCTCTGCATCTGTATTGGTCAGGATCTAGCAGAACCTCTCAGGAGTCTGCTGTATCAGGTTCCTGTCAGCAAGCCCTTCTTGGAATCTGCAATAGTATCTGGGTTTGGTGTCTGCAGGTGGGATGAATCCCCAGGTGGGGCAGTCTCTGGATGGCCTTTCCTTCAGTCTCTGCTCCACTCTTTGTCCCTGTATTTCCTTTTTTTTCCTTTTATTGGATATTTTCTTTATCCAATGTTTCTTTCTTTGCAGTGTTTCTTTATTTACATTTCCAGGTCTCCCTCCCCCCACAATCCCTTTCCTCTAAGAGGGTGCTCCCCTACCCACCCAACCACTCCTGCCTTCCTGCCCTGGCATTTCCCTACACTGGAGCACTGAACTCTCTCAGGCTCCTCCCACTGATGTCTAACAAGGTCATCCTCTGCCACATATGTGGCTGGGGCCATGGGTACCTCCATGTGTACTCTTTGGTTGGCGGACCAGTCCCCAGGAGCTCCAGGAGATCTAGCCAGTTGACACTGTTGCTCCCACCCCATGGGGCTGCAATGCCCCTCAGCTCCATCAGTCCCTTATTCAACTCCTCCATTGGGGACCCCACTCTCAGTCCAATGATTGGCTGCAAGCATCCACCTATGTACTTGTCAGGCTCTGGCAAATACTCTCAGGAGACAGCCATATCAGGCTTCCAGCAACAAGCACTTCCCAGCATCCACAACAGCGTCCAGGTTT
The DNA here is from genome assembly GCA_902729485.2 of Mus minutoides. NCBI lineage: Eukaryota > Metazoa > Chordata > Mammalia > Rodentia > Muridae > Mus > Mus minutoides. Next base: position 18,849 of record LR753683.1, on the reverse strand, counting down.
GGTGGCTGATTATGGGATGGATCCCCAGGTGGGGCAGTCTCTGGGTGGCCTTTCCTTCATTCTCTGCTCCACCCTTTGTATCTCCTCCTGTGAGCATTTTGTGCCCCCTTCTAAGAAGCGCTGAATCACCCACACTCTGGTCTTGGTTCTTCTTGAGCTTCATGTGGTCTGTGAATTGTATCTTGGATATTCTGAACTTTTGGGCTAATATCCACTTATCAGTGAGTACGTACTATGTGTGTTCTTTTGTGACTGGATTACCTCACTCAGGATGATGTTTTCAAGTTCCATCCATTTGCCTGTTTCGATAAATCTCCAACCCAAATAAGCCCGGTCAATGAAAACACAACTCAATTAATATGAACACCTGCGGTGAGCTTAGATTGGGCAAATCTACCATCTTCCCCATATAAGAGATCCCTTATAACTTGTGGCTTCTCCAGGCGTGGTGCTTCTGCTCCAGTTTTCCTTCTTCCTCCTCCTCAGTCGTCCTCTCTCTCTCTCCTTTTCTCCCAAAGCCTTCAGCTCCACATTCCCCTCTTTCTCTGCCCAATCACTGGCTCTTGCCTTTATTTTATCAATTAAGAGAGGAAGAAGGTTTACAGGAAATCACCTGAGTGTTGACTCGTTCCTTGTTTGAAGCCCCTCACAGGAGAACGGAATTAACATCAAATATAATTAGCACCTGAGCTATCCACATTTGCCTGTGAATTTCATGAAGTCATTTTTTTAAAATATATTTTTAAACTGGATATTTTCTTTATTTACATTTCAAATGCAATCCCCTTTCCCGGTCTTCCCTCCTAAAACTCCCTATCTCATCCCCGCCCCCCTGCTTTTATGAATGAATTCATGAAATTCTTAGGCAAATGGATGGAACTAGACAGTATCATCCTGAGTGAGGTAGGTAACCCAATCACAAAAGAACACCCATGGTATGCACTCACTGATAAGTGGATATTGACCAAGCCAGCTCAGTCAACGGGGTTCTCCAGTGGGGGAGTGAGGATTAAAAAGAAAACAGACAGACAACATTGTAGCATGACTGCAGGCAATTCTGAGACTGAAGGCAGGTTTACTTTTTCCAATCTGCTTTTATACCATTTTAATTACATGCAAGTATTAAGGGGGAACAGTACAATATATAGGAACTAGCAAGACAGTAAACAAAGTCCTGTGATTACTCCTGTGACAGTTGTTTCTCAGGGCTTGTCAGAAGGACCAAAATACCTGAGCCCACTTCCTTTCCTAAGCCCCAAATCTTGCCTGAAGCCTACTTCTTTTGTTCCACCCTAAGATTAAAATTCTTCCCTTACCCTACTTCCCTATTACAGCCTAAAGTTAGATTCTTGCCGAAACTTCCTTCCTTATCATGCTCCTGAATCCTATTCAGATTCCTGCCTGAGCTTCCTTCCTTGTCACAGCCAATGTAAGATTCCTGCCTGAAGCCCATTTTCTTGTCCTTGGCCAATGTCAGATTCCTGTCAAGCAGACCCCAAAAGCTCTCCACAGGATATCAGCCTAAAAGTTCTGAATACCCAAGATACAATTCACAGACCACATGAAACTCAAGAAGAAGGAATACCAAAGTCTGGGTGCTTCTGTCCTTCTTAGAAAGGGAAACAAAATACACATGGGAGCAAATACAGAGACAAAGTGTGGAGCAGAGACTGAAGGAAGTAATTGTTTTTAATAGGTGAGCAGTATTCCATCGTACAAATGTACCACATTTTCTGTATCCATTCCTCTGTTGAGGGACATCTGGGTTCTTTCCAGCTTCTGGCTATTATAAATAAGGCTGCTATGAACATAGTGGAGCATGTGTCCTTATTACATGTTGGAACATCTTCTGAGTATATGCCCAGGAGTGGTATTGCTGAGTCCTCAGGTAGTACTATGTCCAATTTTCTGAGGAGATGCCAGACTGTTTTCCAGAGTGGTTGTACAAGCTGCAATCCCATCAGCAATGGAGGAGTATTCTTCTTTCTCCACATGCTTGCCAGCATCTTCTGTCACCTGAAGTTTTTTTATAAAGGCATTTTTTATTAGATATTTTCTTTATTTACATTTCAAATATTATACCCAAAGCCCCCTATACCCTCCCCCTGCTCTGGTCCCCCAACCCACCCACTCCCGAATCCTGGCCCTGGCATTCCCCTGTACTGGAACACATGACCTTCACAATACCAAGGGCCTCTCCTCCCACTGATGGCCGACTAGGCGATCCTCTGCTATGTATGCAACTAGAGACACAGCTCTGAGGGGTACTGGTTAGTTCATATTGTTGTTCCTCCTATAGGGTTGCACACCTCTTCAGCTCCTTGGGTACTTTCTCTAGCTCCTTCATTAGGGGCCCTGTGTTCTACCCAATAGATGACTGTGAGCATCCACTTCTGTATTTGCCAGGCATTGGCATAGCCTCACAAGAGAGAGATATATCAGGGTTCTGTCAGCAAAATCTTTCTGGCATATGTTATAGTGTCTGGGTTTGGTAGTTGCATATGGGATAGATCCCCAGGTGGGGCTGTCTCTGGATGGTCTTTCCTTCAGGCTCTGCTCCGAACTTTGTCTCTGTAACTCCTTCCACGGGAATTTTGTTCCACATTCTAAGACAAAGAACTATCCATACTTTGGTCTTTCTTCTTGAGTTTCAGGTGTTTTGCAAATTGTATCTTGGATATTCTAAGTTTCTGGGCTAATATCCGCTTATCAGTTAGTGCATAACATGTGTGTTCTTTTGGGATTGGGTTACCTCACTCAGAATAATATCTTCCAGATGCATCCATTTGCCTAAGAATTTCATGAATTCATTGTTTTTAATAGCTGAGTAGTATTCCATTGAGTAAATGTACCACATTTTCTGTATCTATTCTTCTTTTGAAGGACATCTGGGTTATTTCTAGCTTCTGGCTATTATAAATAAGGCTGCTATGAACATAGTGGAGCATGTGTCCTTATTACAAGTTGAAACATATTCTCGGTATATGCCCAGGGGAGGAATTGCTGGATCTTCTGGTAGTACTATGTCCAGTTTTCTGAGGAACCGCCAGACTGGTTTCCAGAGTGGTTGTACTGAAAGGACCCCCGTAGGGAGACCTCCACTCAAGTCACTGGATATTGGCGAACCCCCCAAGAACTCACAGAAGACCAGGCTTGATGCAAATTACATGAGGCTTTATTCGGGGAAAGCCAGAGCTATGGGGACGACTCATATCCTGGAAGTGGATAGAGGAGTCGACCCTGAGGGAAAAGAGGACCCGGTTTTTATGGTTCCTCAAGAGGGAGAGAAGGAGGAGGAGGGAGTAGGGGATTTTTCTGATCTGACAATATCTGACAATATCCATTCTTTCTACAGAAGAAATGGGTACACGGAAGATTTTTATGCTCGGGTGCACAGGTGCAAAGTGAAATTCTTACCACAAACACTTGGCAGTGAGCTGCATCTCAATCCATCAACTAACACACAAACTCTTGGCAGTGAGCTATAGCAGTTGGCAAATACATGCATTCAAAGAACAGTAGGGGCAAGCACACAGATTCAAGAAATGTTCAGGCTATTATATTTAGCTATGTAAAGGCTTTCTACTAATAATGAAATCTCTTTCCCAGTTTCGGGGTCTTTGAGACCTATTACATTTTCTCAGGATCTTTCAGTACCAGCTTGGAATCCCACCAACAATGGAGGATTGTCCCTCTTTCTCCACATCCTTGCCAGTGTCTACTATCACCTGAATTTTTGATCTTAGCCATTCTTACCGGTGTGAGGTGGAATCTCAGGGTTGTTTTGATTTGCATTTCCTTGATGATTAAGGATGTTGAACATTTTTTCAGGTGTTTCTCAGCCATTTGGTATTCCTCAGTTGAGAATTCTTTGTTTAGCTCTGTACCCCATTTTCTAATAGGGTTATTTGATTTTCTGGAGTCCATCGTCTTGAGTTCTTTATATATATTGGATATTAGTCCCCTATCTGATTAAGGATTGGTAAAGATCCATTCACAATCTGTTAGTGGCCTTTTTGTCTTATTGACAGTATCTTTGCCTTACAGAAGCTTTGCAATTTTATGAGGTCCCATTTGTCAATTCTCAATCTTACAGCACAAGTCATTGCTGTTCTGTTCAGGAATTTTTTCCCCTGTGCTCATATCTTCAAGTTTCCCCCCCACTTTCTCCTCTATAAGTTTCAATGTTTCTGGTTTTATGTGGAGTTCCTTGATCCACTTAGACTTGACCTTAGTATAAGAAGATAAGAATGGATCAATTTGCATTCTTCTACATGATAACTGCCTGTTGTGCCAGCACCATTTGTTGAAAATGCAGTCTTTTTTCCACTGGATGGTTTTAGCTCCTTTGTCAAAGATCAAGTGACCATAGGTGTGTGGGTTCATTTCTGGGTCTTCAATTCTATTCCATTGATCTACCTGTCTGCCGCTGTACCAGTATCATGCAGTTTTTATCACAATTGCTCTGTAGTCCAGCTTGATGTCCGGCATGGTGATTCTATCAGAGGTTCTTTTATCATTGAGAAGAGTTTTTGCTATCCTAGGTTTTTTTGTTATTCCAGATGAATTTGCAAATTGCCCTTTCTAACTCAGTGAAGAATTAAGTTGAAATTTTGATGGGGGATTGCATTGAATCTGTAGATTGATTTTGGCAAGATAGCCATTTTTCTGTATTGATCCTGCCAATCCCTGAGCATGGGAGATCTTTCCATCTTCTGAGATCTTCCATTTCTTTCTTCAGAATCTTGAAGCACTTATTATACAGAGCTTTCACCTCCTTAGTTAGAGTCACACCAAGGTATTTTATATTATTTGTGACTATTGTGAAGGGTGTTGCTTCCCTAAATTCTTTCTCAGCCTGTTCATCTTTTGTGTAGAGAAAGGCCACTGATTTGTTTGAGTTAATTTTATATCTAGCTACTTCACTGAAGCTGTTTATCAGGTTTAGGAAATTCTGGTGGAATTTTCAGGATCACTTATATATACTATCATATCATCTGCAAATAGTGATATTTTGATTTATTCCTTTCCAATTTGTATCCCCTTGACCTCCTCTTGTTGTGTAATTGCTCTGGCTAGGACTTTGAGTACTATATAGAATAGGTAGGGAGAAAGTGGACAGCCTTGTCTAGTCCCTGATTTTAGTGGGATTGTATCCAGCTTCTCTCCATTTAGTTTGATGTTAGTTACTGGTTTGCTGTAGATTGCTTTTACTATGTTTAGGTATGGGCCTTGAATTCTTGATCTTTCCAAGACTTTTATCATGAATGGGTGTTGGATTTTGTCAAATGCTTTCTCAGCATCTAAAGAGATGATCATGTGGTTTTTGTCTTTGAGTTTGTTTAAATAGTGGATTACGTTGATGGATTTCTGTATATTAAACCATCCTTGCATCCCTGGAAAGAAGCCTACTTGATCATGATGGGTGATTGTTTTGATGTATTCTTGGATTCGGTTAGTGAGAATTTTATTCAGTATGTTTGCATTTATATGCATAAGCGAAATTGGTCTGAAGTTCTCTATCTTTGTTGGGTCTTTATGTGGTTTAGGTACCAGAGTAATTGTGGCTTCATAGAATGAATTGGGTAGAGTACCTTCTGTTTCTATTTTGTGGAGTAGTTTGAGGAGGAGTGGAATTAGCTCTTCTTTGAAGGTCTGATCGAACTCTGCACTAACTCATCTGATCCTGTGCTTTTTTTGGTTGGGAGACTATTAATGACTGCTTCTATTTCTTTAGGGGATATAGGACTCTTTATGTCATTAATCTGATCTTGATTTAACTTTGTTACCTGTTGTCTGTCTAGAAATTTATCCATTTCATCCAGGTTTTCCATTTTTGTTAAGTATAGCCTTTTGTAGTAGGATCTGATGATATTTTGGATTTCCTCAGGTTCTGTTGTTATGTCTCCTTTTTCATTTCTGATTTTGGTAATTAGGATACTGTTTCTGTGCTCTCTAGTGAATCTGGCTAAGGGTTTATCTCTCTTGTTGATTTTCTCAAAGAACCAGCTCCTGGTTAGGTTGATTCTTTGAATAGTTCTTTTTGTTTCCACTTGGTTGATTTCAGCCCTGAGTTTGATTATTTCCTGATGTGTATTCCTCTTGGTGAATTTGCTTTCTTTTGTTCTAAAGCTTTTAGGTGTACTGTCAAGCTGCTAGTTTATGCTCTTTCCAATTTCTATTTGGAGGCACTCAGAGCTATGAGTTTCCCTCTTAGGACTGCTTTCATTGTATCCCATAATTTTGGGTATGTTGTGGCTTCCTTTTCATTAAACTCTAAAAAGTCTTTAATTTCTGTCTTTATTTCTTCCTTGATCAAGGTATCATTCATTGAATAGCGTGTTCTTCAGCTTCCACATGAATGTTGGCTTTCAATTATATATGTTGTTATTGAAGATCAGCCTTAGTCCATGGTGATCTGATATGATGCATGGGATAATTTTAATATTTTTGTATCTTTTGAGGCCTGTTTTGTGTCCAAGAGAGAAGGTAGAAAAGAGAGATAGAGATAGAGGAAAGGCTAGAGAGAAAGAGTGAGTAAGAGGGAGATAGGAGAGGAGAGGAGAAGACAAAGAGAGAGGAGAGAGGACAAAGAGGAGAGAGGGTGAGAGAGGGGAGTAAGAAGTAAGAGAGTGAGCAGTAAGAGAGCAAGCAGGGGCTGAACAGCCCCCCCCCCCCTTTTTTTGAGACAGGGTTTCTCTGTATAGCCCTGGCTGTCCTGGAACTCACTTTGTAGACCAGGCTGGCCTCGAACTCAGAAATCTGCCTGCCTCTGCCTCCCAAGTGCTGGGATTAAAGGCATGTGCCACCATGCCCGGCTGAACAGCCCTTTTATAGTCTTTATTGTTGCTAGGTAACTGGGGAGGAGTTTTGCTTGAATCTATGGTTCTTGATTTCTTTCTTAGGGATTCTATCTCCAGAGTTGTCTTTCTTTGGGTTTTCTTCATTGTTACTACTTTCATTTTTAGATCTTAGATGTTTTTGTTGAATTCCATCACCTATTTGGATGCGTTTTCCTGTAATTCTTTAAGGTTTTGTGTGTGTGTGTGTGTGTGTGTGTGTGTGTGTGTGTTTCCTCTTTAAGGTCTTCTACCTGTTAGCAGTCTTTTCTTGTAATTCCTTGAGGGAGTTTTGTGCTTCCTCTTAAGGGCTTCTACCTGTTTAGCAGTGTTCTCCTGTATTTCTTTAAGTGAATTATTAATACACTTCTTAAAATCCTTTACCAGCATCATGAAATATGGTTTTAAATCAGAATCTTGCTTTTTTTGGGTGTGTTGGGGTATCCAGGACTCGCTGTGGTGGGTGTACTGTGTTCTGGTAATGCCGAGTGGTCTTGGTTTCTGTTTGTAAGATTCTTTCATTTGCCTTTTGCCATCTGGCAAATCTCTGGTGTTAGATGTTCTAGCTGTCTCTGGCTGGAGCTTGGCCCTCCTGTGATTCTTTAGCCTTTGTTAGCACTCCCGAGAGACCAACTCTCTCCTGAATCCCCATGGTCAGTGCACTCTCTGTTAAATCCTTTTGGTTTATAAGTTCTGTTAGTTTCAATGTGTCTCTGTTTATTTTCTGTTTCCATGATCTGTCCACTGGTTAGAGTGGGGGTTTCTGTCCACTGGTTAGAGTGGGGGTTTGAAGTCTCCCACTATCATTGTGTGAGGTTTAATGGGTACTTTGATCTTTAGTAAAGTTTGTTTTATGAATGTGGGTGTCTTTGCATTTGGAACATAGATGTTCAGAATTGAGAATTCATCTTGGTAGATTTTTCCCTTGATGAGTATGAAATGTCCTTCCTTAACTTTTTTTGGATAACTTTTGGTTCAAATTCTATTTTATTCAAATTAGAATGGCTACTCCAGCTTGTTTCTTTGGACAATTTTCTTGGAAAACTGTTTTCTAGCCACTTACTCCGAGGTAGTGTCTGTCCTTGACACTGAAATGCCTTTCTTGTATGCAGCAAAATGCTGGGTTCTGGTTACATATCCAGTCTGTTAGTCGATGTCTTTTTATTGGGGGAATTGAGTCCTTTGAGGTTAGAAGATATTAGGGAAAAGTGACTTCCTGTCATTTCTGTTGTTAGTGGTGGAATGATAGTTGTGTGGTCATCTTCTTCTGGGTTTGCTGAAAGAAGATTACTTTCTTCCTTTTTCTAGGGTGTAGTTTCTCTACTTGTGTTTGAGCTTTCCATCTCTTTCTTTCTTTCTTTCTTTCTTTCTTTCTTTCTTTCTTTCTTTCTTTCTTTCTTATTTATTTATTTATTTATATATTTGGTAGAGTTGGATTTGGGTATAGTAGCCTGTGTTGGCATGTTTGTTCTCTTAGGGTCTGTATGAGATTTTCCCAGGATCTTCTAGCTTTCATAGTGTCTGGTGAGAAGTCTGGTGTAATTTTGATAGGTCTGCTTTTATATGTTATGTGACCCTTTTCCCTTACTGCTTTTAATATTCTTTCTTTGTTTTGTGCATTTGTGTTTTGTCTATTATGTGATGGGAGGAATTTCTTTTCTGGTCCAGTCTATTTGGAGTTCTGTAGGCTTCTTGTATGTTAATGGTCATCTCTTTTTTTAGGTTAGGGAAGTTTTCTTCTAGAATTTTGTTGGAGATATTTACTAACCCTTTAATTTGGGAATCTTCATTCTCTTCTATACCTATTTTCCTTAGGCTTGGTCATCTCATTGTGTCCTAGATATTCTGGATGTTTTGGGTTAGGAGCTTTTTGCATTTTCTTTGACTGTTGTGTCAATGTTTTCTATGGTATCTTCTGCACTTGAGATTCTCTCTTCTATCTTTTGAATCCTGTTGGTGATGCTTGTGTCTATGCATCCCGGTCTCTTTCCTGGTTTTCTATCTCCAGTGTTGTCTCCTTTTGTGATTTCTTTATTGTTTCTACTTCCATTTTTAGATCTTGGATGGTTTTGTTCAGTTCCTTCACCTGTTTGTGTTTTTCTGTAAGTCTTTAAGGAATTTTTGTGATTCCTTTTTAAGGGCTTCTAGCTGTTTACCTGTTTTCCCTTGTATTTCTTTAAGGGAGTTATTTATGTCCTTCTTAAATTCCTCTATCATCATCATGAGATTTGATTTTAAATCAGAGTCTTGCTTTTCTGGTCTATTGGGGAACCCAGCTCTTACTGTGGTGGGAGAACTGGGTTCTGATGATGACAAGTAGCCTTGGTTTCTGTTGCTTATGTTCTTGCCCTTGCTTCTCTCCATATGTTTATATCTGGTATTAGTTGGTCTTGTTGTTTCTGCCTGTGGCTTGTCCCTCCTGTAAGCCTGTGTGTCAGCACTCCTGGGAGACCAGCTCTCTCCTAGCTGTACTGGTAAGGAGAGCTGTGATCTCAGGTATGTGAACATTCTGGGAAAGCTCCTCTCTCCTGGCCAGTTCTGGGTATGAAGAGCTGTCCACAGGGTCTACTCCAGGCATAGACAGAAACCAGAAGTGTACTCTTCCAGGCTGCACCTCAGTTCCTGTGTCCTGAGGGCCCTCCCAGCAGAAGTAGTGGTCCTACCTGTGCTCATTAGTGTATAAGCACACCTGGGAAACCAGCTCACTCCTGGTGGGACCTAGGTATGGAGAGCTGTGGCACAGGGTCAGCTCTGGGCGCAGATGTTAAGTGGAAGGATCCTGTCATTCATAAACTTTTAAAAGTCATTATGAGAACTTACAACTTCATTAGTATTTATCCTTTAATCATTTATCTTTTCTGAGAGCTTTTCATGATTTAGGATCATTCTGAGATATCAAACAGTATCATAGGCAACAAATAGTTTGCTTTTCTTTTTTGACAACAGTTTTTAAATCACATTTCCCTTTTTATAAGTTATAGCACCTTTTCATAAATGGTGACCTCCCCATCCTTATACCAGAAGAAGTCCATTTATCATTTATTTCCTCAAGTGGTCAGTTTTCTAACATAATGAATTCTCTGAAACTCAAGTAGACTATCTGAATGGAAGAGAGACAAATTATAACAAAACTATCTCTCTATAAAGCAGATTTTTTTCTACTGTATTATTTGGACATGGATGTGAAGATTCATAATTTTCTGGTACTACAACTGTCCAAAGGCACACCTTGCAAAAAATCATATGTTAAATTCTACTTAGAATTTGAAACAGTTCCAAAGTATATAACAAATGTTATTCACTAGGTTTTGTTTTTGTGTTTGTTCATGTTATTACCTTGTTAAGTGTTAGTAGAAATGCTTGTTTAGCATAGAAGCAGCCAGATTGTGGCTTCTGCATTAATGCATGAATGAGCTACCAAGAAATAGCTTGAACAAAACCAAAGAGAAGCTGACAAGTGTGTTAGCAGAACCAAGAATCTTGGGAGGTAACAATCACTGAAATACCAACAAAGTATTATGATAGAGAATGTCTTGTAGTGCTCTGGGGCACAGAATGATGAATGGAGTTCGGGTACTAATTGTGTTGAGCATGTAAATTTGAAGCCATCAGTTATTGCAACAAGTAAAGGCTATAAAAGAACCGCCTCTCTGTCTTTGCCTCTCTGTCTGTCTCTCTGCCTCTCTATCTCTATCTCTCTGTCTCTGTGTGTCTCTCTTTCTTGGTCTCTGTCTCTGTCTGCTGTCTCTCTCTGTTTGCTTTTGTTGTTTAGTTTTTGTGTGCTAAATTCTTCCTTTTCTTTAGCACAAGAAAAAGTTGAAAGGACAGAGTCACCCAACATAGTCAATGTGCTCAAGAGCAAATTAATTGTTGTTTATAAGTTTATAACATAAAGTATGCTAAGAATTGAGACAAAAATTAATTTAAAGCATTTGGTAGATGTTTTTCATATTGATATTAAATTATCACTTTTTAAAATATTCCACAGTGAAGAAAGACACCCAGAACAGCTAAAACCAATACTTAAAAACCCTGACCAGATCAGCACAGGTAAGATTAGTAGAGAAAGCTCCACTCTACCTTAGTTAAAAAAGAGTAAAAAGTTTGTTCCTGCTAAAGGAAGCCAAGGAAATCAATTATAAATTCAGTTATACTCTTTCTTAATTTGCTTCTTAACATTCTTAAGATTCAAAATCAGTTAAGAAATTATTTCTAAGAAATTTTATATCTCAAAACATTACATCTGAGACATGTTTGTTCACTTAATGTGAGCTAATGATGAATGTAATATCTTTATAGAAAGAAAAGAAATTTTAACCTAGTATACAGTATGTGTCCTTTATAGTCATATAATAGCAAGTTGGCTTTGTCACAAATTGGGTTGTTTTTCAGTTTTTATAATAAATGAATTGCATTTTGTGCTACATGTTATAAAATTTAGTGTCAATAAAATGTGATTATGTCAAAAACTGAAAATACAACATTCAATTACTTTCATTATGTTTTCCATAACTGTAATTAAAATTATCTGAGTTTTTCCTTTCTGTAATTTCTCAATATAGACATAGTAGACAACTCACACATTGTCTAACTGTCATTTTTAGGTATCTGTCAATTAATGTGAACATGTCTTGACATAATACACATTGTCTCATTGAGCAACTTTTAAAAGTCAATGGATTTTGAGTTTTGTAGGAAATGCTAGGGATTAAACACTGTCATTACAGGCATTGTAGGTGTCCTAGTTAGGGTTTCCATTGTTGTTAAGAGAAGTCTTGACCAAGGCAAGTCTTATAAAGCACAACATTTAACTGGGTCTAGCTTACAGGTTCAGAGGTTCAGTCTGTTATCATCAAACCATGGCAGCATCCAGACAGTCATGATGCTGGAGGAACTGAGTGTTCTATATCTTGTTCTGAAATGAAACAGGAGAAGACCGACTCTTCTGCACTGGGCAGAGCTTCAAAGCCCACCCCCACAGTGACACACTTCTTCTAACATGACCATACCTTCAAATAGTGCCACTCCCTGGGCCAAACATATTCAAAGAACCAGAGTAGGCAAGTGCTCTCCCTATTGACTATGATATCAGCACCCCTTTCCTCTTCTATTACTTAACATAGGATATGATGACACTCAGTGTATATGTTACAAGACATAATTTCTAGAAAAATATTGCCACAGGAGGAAGAAAGTTGACAAGAGGACATGATTATCTAGTAGGCAACACGAATTCTAGGATCCTGGCTCACTGAGTCTGGATAAGAGTCTAACAGAAAGGAGGACTGCAGAGTCTGTGCTTTGAGCAGCTATCATCATACTTGCCTTGCCTTTGGAAAACACACCAGGGAGTGAATTGTGTAGCCCAATCGGTTTGACCTTCTTTACATATGAAGTAAGGTGAAAAGAGTCAGTCTTACAATAACATGATGATGTTCTTTCATATTACTTCAGCATGATATTACTGGATTTTTCTTTGTGGTAATGAGGATTGCCCGAGGCCTCTCACATACTGAGTGTATGCTCTACTACTGAGACACATTCTCAGTTCATTTATTGATAGAACAAATGTTCTGACACTGTCATGGGCAAGGCAAAGGAGATTATGCTGGAATTTTAGATAGTGTAAATGAAGTCAACAAGACTTGTTTTTTTGTTGAGAGCAGATTCTTGGCATGCCATGAAAACATGGCTCACTGAATGATGGTTTATATGTAGAAACAAATACAAATGTTTCATGAGAGGTACTACTTCCTTGGACTTGCTGATCTATCCTCAAGTTCCTTCCATACCTCTCGCTCTGACGATATAGTTCTGAGTATATAACTACTAAAAAGTAATCTTTCCAATAGTTCTTATCAGGGCAGGTGATAAAAGGAAGTGTAAATTGCAGTTATATTGCTTCTTGTTTTTTTTTTTTTTAAACTCAAATTAAGACATTTAAGAAGTTATTCCCAAGAAATTTCAAACCTGAAACTATATTTAGATAATATGATTTCCAATTAAATTAAATACCCAAGTGCCAGGCAATATGTGCCCATTGGTGTAATAGTGACAAGACTGTCATGAGGGCAATCAAATGCTTTCTTGATTATATTTGAGAACTGCTCCACTTGGATTTGATTTGGATATACTTACGTTCTCCTACACGCAGACATCCAGTTTGACTCACACCTTTTTAGAAGATGCTTTTTTTTCCCCTCCAGTGCATGTTTCTGGCTTCTTTGTAAGTAGTAGGTGTGCCCATTTGTTTCTATATAGGTCTGTGTGTTCAATTTCATTTATCAACGTGTGTGCTTTCATGCTAATATGCGTTTTTTTTTTAAATACTATAGCTCTACACTTGAAAATCAGATATGGTAATACTTCCAGAAATTCATTTATTATATAGGATTGTTTTAGCTATTCTAATTTTCATCTTTTTTCCACAAGAAATTGAGTATTATCCTTTCAAGATCTGTAAAGGAACTTTGATGAGAATTACATTGAATATGTAGATTGCTTGTTTTTTTTACTATGTAACCCTATTGAATCAAGAGCATGGGGATTTTCCATCTGATATCTTCTTTGTTTTTCCAAGACTTGAAATTCTTGTTTGTTTTTTGTTTTTTGTTTTTTGGAGACAGGGTTTCTCTGTATAGCCCTGGCTGTCCTGGAACTCACTTTGTAGACCAGGCTGGCCTCGAACTCAGAAATCCGCCTGCCTCTGCCTCCCGAGTGCTGGGATTAAAGGCGTGCACCACCACGCCCAGCTCAAGACTTGAAATTCTTATCAAAGATGTTTTTCACTTGCTTAGAGTTATCCCAAACTATTTGATATTATTTGTGTCTATTGTGAAGGGATTTGCTTTCTTGATTTTTTTTCATCTGTTTGTCATGTGTGTCTAAGAGAGCTAATAATTTTTGAGTTAATATTGAATCTAGCCATCTTACTGAAAGTGTTTATCATCTGTAAGAGTTCCATTGTGGAATTTATATAGGGTCACTTTTTTATTTTATAATATCATCTGCAAATAAAAATACATTAACTTCTTCCTTTCTGATTTGTATCCCCTTGATCTCTTTCAGTTGTCTTTGTGCTCTAGCTAAAACTTCAAATAGTATATTAAATAGATAGAGGGAGAATGCACAACTTAATCCTGTTTCTGATTTTAATGGATTTACTTTGAGTTTTTCTCCATTTAATTTGATGTTGGCTATAGGCTTTTTGTAAATTGAGCTTATTATATTTAGGTATATTTCTTGTATCCATAAAGTCTCCAAGACTTTTATCATGAAGGTGTGTTGAAGTTAGTCAAGGACATTTATTGCATCTAATGAGATGATCATGTGTCTTTTTTTTCTGTTAATTTGTCTATATGTTGGGTTACATTTACTGGGTTTCTTTTTCTTCTTCTTTTTTTCTCTTTTTTCCGCCCCTTGTGTCCATTTACAGACTTTCAAATGTTGAACTATTCCTGCATTTCTGGGTTGAAGCTTACTTGCTCTTGGAGGCTGTTCTTTCTTTATGTGTTCTTGGATTTGGTTTGCAAGCATTTTATTAAGTATTTTTGCATCTTTGCTCATATAGGAAATTGGTCTGTAATTCTCTTTCTTAAGTCTTTTTTTTTTAAATTTGGATATCAGGGTAATTAGACACGTTCCTTCTATTTCCATTTTGTGAACTAGTTTGAGGTGCTCATAGTATCTTTTCTATGAACATCTGGTAGAATTATGCACTAAAGCTATCTGGCCTGACCTTGTTTTGGTTGGGAGAATTTTAATGTCTGCCTTTATTTCATTAAGTGTTATAGGTCTATTTAATGTTCTTATCTGATCTTGATATAACTTTGGTAAGTGGTATTTACTGGTAAAACAATATCTTCTGGATTTTAAATTTGTTGGTGTAAAAGTTTTACAACTATGTTCTTATGCTTCTCTGAATTTCCTTACTGTCTACTGTTATGTTCCCTTTTTTCATTTCTGATATTGTTCATTTGAATTTTCTCACCGTCTTTTAGTTTGGATAAGGGTTTGTTTGTCTTTATTGATTTTCTCAAATAACCAATTCTTTGTTCTATTGATTCTTTACTTTGTCTCTCTTTCTATATTATTTATTTCAGCTTTCAGTTTGATTATTTCTCTGGTCTCCTTTTATTGGATGTATTTACTTCTTTTTTGTTCTAGAGGTTTGAGATGTGCTGTTAAATTACTATTATGAGATTTCTCCACTTTTTTTTTAAAGATTTATTTTATTTATTATATGTAAGTACACTGTAGCTATCTTCAGACACTCCAGAAGAGGGCGCCAGATCTCGTTACGGAAGGTTGTGAGCCACCATGTGGTTGCTGGGATTTGAACTTGGTACCTTCGGGAGAGCAGTCGGTGCTCTTAACCGCTGAGCCATCTCACCAGCCCATGAGATTTCTCCACTTTTTAATTTAATTTTTTTTTTTTTTTTGGTTTTTCGAGACAGGGTTTCTCTGCATAGCCCTGGCTGACCTGGAACTCACTTTGTAGACCAGGCTGGCCTGGAACTCAGAAATCCGCCTGTCTCTGCCTCCCAAGTGCTGGGATTAAAGGCGTGCACCACCAAGCCCAGCTTCTCCACTTTTTAAAATATAGGCACTTAGTGCTATGAACTTTCCTCTTAGCACTGCTTTCAATGTATCTCATAGGTTTGGGAAAACACTTTTATTGTCTTCTAGAATATCTTTATTTATTTCTGGCTTGACCCATTTTTCATTCATTAGAGAGTTATTCAGCTTCCATGAGTTTGTGAGCTTTTTTTCTTTCTGTTATTTTTGATATCCATCTTTAATTTGTGATGGTCTAGTAGGATGTAGGGAGTTATTTCAATTTTCTTTTATCTGTTGAGACATGTTTTGTGTCTGAGTATGTGTTCAGTTTTGTAGAAAGATACATGCTGAGAATAAGGTATATTCTTTTGCATATGGGTGTAATGTTCTGTAACTCCCTATTAAGTCTATTAGGCTTGTTATGTCTGTTAGCTTCAGGATTTCTCTGTTTAGTCTTTGTTTGGATGACCTGTACATTGACGAGGCTGGAGTATCGAAACCTTCCACTCTGATCATGTGAGGGTCAATATATGATTTGAGCTGTAGTAATGTTTATTTTAGAAACTTTGGTGCTCTTTAATTTGTGGCATAAATGTTAAGAATTAAAATGTCTTCTTGTAGTATTTTTTCCTTTGATGAGTATGTAGTGTGCTTCCCCATCCTTTTTTGATTAATTTTCATTTGAAGTCTATTTTAGAAGATTATTAAAATGACTACATCAGCTATCTACTTGGCTTATCTTTTCTCAGCCTTTTACCCTGAGATAATGTCTATTCTTTCTGAGTTGTGCTTCTTGGATGCAACAGAAGTATGAATTCTGTTTTTGCATTTATGTGTTAATCTTTGTCATTTTTATTAGGAAATTGAAATAATTGATATTGAGAAATATTAATGATCAATGATTGTTATTTGTTGTTGTTGTAGGTAGTGTTGGTAGTAGTGGTGATGCTGCTGGTAGAGATGGTGGTGGTGTGTGTATGCTTCCCTTCATTTAGTTTTGCTGGTCCGAGATTATTTATTCCATTATTTTCATGGGTGGAATTTTTCTTCTAGCACATTCTGTAGACCTGGCTTTGTAGATATTGTTTAACTTTTACTTTACCATGGAAATAATATTCTCCATCTATTGAAAGGTTTGCTGGGAATAATAGTCTGGGCTGGCATCTGTTGTCTTGGAGAGTCTGAAGGACATCTGTCCAAGTCCTCTTGTCTTTTAGAGACTTCATTGAGAATTCAGGTACAATTCTATGATTGTTTGTATATGCTTGGTACTATTAGAAGGTGTAGCCTTATTGGAGTAGGTGTGCCACTGTGGGTGTGGGCTTTAAGAACCTCATCCTAACTGAATGGAAGTCAGTATTCTGCTAGCAGCCTTCAGATGAAGATGTAGAACTCTCAGCTCCTCCTACACCATGCCTTTCTGGTTGCTGCCATGTTTCTGCCTTGATAATAATGGACTGAAGATCCTCTGAACCTCTAAGCCAGCCCAGTTAAGAGTTGCCTTGGGCATAATGTTTGTTCACAGCAATAAAACCCTAACTAAGACAAAAATCTAACAATTCTGCCTTATATGTTACTTCATATCTTTCCCTTGAAACTTATAATATTTGTCTTTGTTTAGTGTTTTGATTAATATGTGGCAAGAGGACCTTCTTTTTTGGTCAAATCTATATGATATTCCGTATGCTTTTCTAACCTTGATAGGCATCTCCTTTATATTTGGAAAATTTTCTACCATAATTTTTGTTGAAAATATTTTATGGGCCTTGGAGTTAGGAGTCGTCTCCTTCCTCTATTCCTATTATTCTTAGGTTTGGTCCTTTCCTAGTGTCCTAGATTTTCTGGATGTTTTGTGTCAGTAATATTTTAGATTTAAATTTATGATTATTGTTTCCATATCTTATATTGTATCTTTAATGGCTATGGAGTTTGAATATGTTGGGGCTATGGGAAGTGCTAGTATTAGGAGGGATAGCTTTGTTGGAAGAGATGTGGCCTGGATAAGAAAGTATATCACTGCATAGGTTGGCTTAGAGGTCACTTACTGCTCAAATTATGCCCAATGTGGAAGACAGTTTTTTTTTCTGACTGCCTTCATATCAAGATATAAAACTCTGGGCTCCTTTAGTATCATGTCTGCCTGCACACTGTCATATTTCCCACCATGATGATAATGAACTGTACCTCTGAAATCATAAGCCAGCCCCAATTAAATGTTTGCCTTTATAAAAGTTGCCTTGGTCATGGTGTCTCCACAGCAATAAAACCCAAACTAAGATGTTGTACCAGGGATTGGGATATTGCTGTGATAAGCCTCACCATGCTTTTGTTTGGAAGAATGTAGATTTGGGGACTTTGGATTTGGAGAGCAATGAAATGCTTCAAGTGAGGATTAATAGTCCATCCTAGTAGAAATAAGAAGACATTTGTACTGAGGGTATTGAACTCTGGAGGCCTGGATCAAGTAATTTCACAGGGAGGAATTTAGTATGTTTCCTGTAGACCATTCTTGTCATCTTTTGGTGAAAAATGTGGCTGAGTTTTCCCTTTTCTTGTGAGTTCAACCTCTGCCCAGTGTGGAAGAAATCCTCTCCCTGGCTGTCTGAAGAAGACTGTCACCTACTGCCTGCCTTCATATCAAGATGTAGAACTCTTGATTCCCCTCGTACTGTGTTTGCCTGGACACAGTCAGCCTCCAATTAAATGTTTGCCTTGGTCATGGTGCCTCTTCACAGCAATAAAACTCAAATTAAGACAATGCATGGGATTCTCTATTTCATCTCTTGTATTCTCTTGGTGAAGTTCCTGTGAGAATTCCTAATATTTTCATGTCCAGAATTCCCTTATTTTGTGTTTTCTTTATTGCTTCTATTTCCATGTTGAGATATTGAATAGTTTTATTTGTTTCTGTCAATTGTTTTGTCCACCCACACCTGAGTTTTAAAGGGATTTATTCAAATCCTCCAATTGTTTGTATTTTTCTGGATTTCTTTAAGGGGTTTATTGATTTTTCTCTTTAAGGACCTCTATCATCTTCATACATATGGTTTAAGGTCTTTATCTTGTGCTTCATCTATGTTGGAATATTCATTGCCTGCAGTGGTAGGAATGATGGACTCTAGAGAAGATATTTGCCCTGGCTGTTATTGACTATGTTCTTACACTGTCATCTAGAGAAGATATCTGCCCTGGCTGTTATTAACTATGTTCATACACTGTCATCTAGAGAAGATATCTGCCCTGGCTGTTATTGACTATGTTCTTACACTGTCATCTAGAGAAGATATCTGCCCTGGCTGTTATTGACTATGTTCTTACACTGTCATCTAGAGAAGATATCTGCCCTGGCTGTTATTGACTATGTTCTTACACTGTCATCTAGAGAAGATATCTGCCCTGGCTGTTATTGACTATGTTCTTACACTGTCATCTAGAGAAGATATCTGCCCTG
>LR754421.1:33922-58947 GCA_902729485.2 Mus minutoides | reverse complement strand
CTGGAGTATCTGAGGACAGCTACAGTGTACTTACATATAATAAATAAATAAATCTTAAAAAAAAAAAAAAGAAAAGGAAAAAAAAAAAAAGAAACAGTCAGTCACAGAATTTATAGAGGCACTAAAAACGTGCTCCTAACTGAGCATGGCAGTGTGTGTCTACAGTTCTAGCTTGGCTTTGATGTGGAGCCTGAGCCAAGAGGATCTGCTTACGCCCAGGAGCTTAAAGGCAGTCTGGCCAACACAGTGAAATGCCATCTCAAGGAAAAGAGAATGTCCCTGTATTATAGAATCAGGACATTAAGTGTGCGGCTCCTATAAACACTACCTTAGTTTGTTCCTTCTGAATGCAGTTAGACGCTGAAAGGCATTTATTCTATATCATATGCCCTATAGGGAGGAGATAAAATATTAGGATTAAAATGTGATGGAACTAATATTACACATCAAAACCTAACATAGCATATATATATATATATATATATATATATATATATATATATATATATATATATATATATATATATATATCTTGCTCTGGGAAGCAGAGGAAAGCATAGTTCTCTGTGAGTTTAAAGCCACCCTGACTGATCTGCGTAGCAAGTTCTAGAGAGAACCTGTCTTAAAAAGAAGAGTTTCACATCAAGCACCCCAGATTTATTTTTTTCTTAATTAAATCATTTTAAGTGGGAAGACCCACCTTTACTCCAGATCTTTTGAGATGACAATATCTACCTGTAATCTGGGCCACACTTCTGCTGGCAGCCAGTGAAGGACAGGGAAGAAGGAAGCTTGTTTCCTTTGCCTGCCTGTTCTTACTCTACCTAGCAAGTCCATCCCTTCACTAGCATTAGAGCCAACTTCTTCAGGATTCTCACATATATACTGAAGACCAGTTGAGACTTCCAGTCTCATGGACTGCACAACTTCTGAATTCTTGGACTCTCCATTGTTAGCCACTATTGGATTAGCTGACCATAGTCTGTAAGCCATTCTAATAAATACCCTTTATGTATATTATTTATTGATTCTATCTGTTCTGTACCTCTAAAGAATCCTGAATAATGCAATATACATACTGAATATATGCATATGTATTACTTACATATATATATATTCACACACACACACACACACTCACACACACACACACACATATATATATATATATATATATATATATATATATATATATATATATACATATATACATATATGTACATATATTCAAAATTAGAGAGGTTTGAAGATGCTATTCTTCTGGCTTCAAGATGGAGGAAGGCACCAGAAACTAAGTAACAGGGGTAACCTTTAAGAGGTAGAAAAGCAAATCCCCCCCCAAACCTGCAAAAGGAACAGATCTGTGTTAGTCAGCTCCTGATGCCATAATGAAACACCACAGACTACCTTAACCACAGGTTTAGGTTCTCCCAGCTCAGAGGCCAAGAATTCCAAGATCACAGTGTGGATCAGGTTCTGCTGAGGATGTTCTGCCAGGCTCATAGCAAACCCTTTTCTTGCTATGTGCTCCCACGTCCTGATGGGGAGGGTTCTAGTGATTCGTTATCAGGGCACAAATCCCATCCTAAGAACCCCATCCTCTTGACTTCATCTAACATTACTATCATCCCCATAGCAGCATCTACAAAGTCCACCACGCTCCGAGTGACGCAGCAGGACATTCACGTAGAGGGGATTCTGCTGAGTTCATGGCTCCTCTCTTGCCAATGCCTGGTTCTGAGACCTGTTTTAGACTTGTGACTTGGTGGAAATGAAACTCAAACCCAGTTTGGAGCAAATCCAGTTTGGGCTACACCATGAGCCCCTCTCTTGTTAATAAGTTCCTCCCTGCTCAAAACCAAAACCCAGCTTACCTGCTGGGTCACAAAATGTGCAGGATCTTCCTCCACCAATCAGCAAGAAGTCAGTCACTTCTGCATTGGACACTGGCTAGATAGCCTCTACTTTAATTCAATAATGTCACAGTCTTCTTAGGAGCAGACACCAAGAGACCCCTTCACTCTCCACCCACACACTCACTCATTTCAGATGCCACTAACAAGCCCAGACTCTGACCACTGGAGTCCCCACAGCCCCTTCCTTGGGCTTAGCTAACTTGGTGGGGCAGCAGGGAGAACTCACAGAACACAGTAACACAGTAACCTGATGAAATTGCACCAGATTTTTATATTTTGAATTTTGAAGTTTTATATAGAATATAATCTCACAGTTAGAGATGCACCAATCTTTTTATAGAACCCTGTAGAATCTTGCTCTTTTGAAATTAATATCTGTAATTCTCTAGTACTCGAGAAGCAGAAGGCAGGAGGTACAGGAGTTCAAGGCAGCTGGTCAGTGG
Organism: Mus minutoides; assembly: GCA_902729485.2. Classification (NCBI taxonomy): domain Eukaryota; kingdom Metazoa; phylum Chordata; class Mammalia; order Rodentia; family Muridae; genus Mus; species Mus minutoides. The sequence goes on along the minus strand of LR754421.1, from coordinate 56,588 downwards.
TGGCACACACCTTTAATCCCAGCACTTGGGAGGCAGAGGCAGGCAGACCTCTGTGAGTTCAAAACCAGCTTGGTCTACAGAGCAAGTACCAGGATGGCCAAGACTACACAGAGAAACCCTGTTTAAGAAAACTAGGGGGGAGGAGGGAGAGAGAGAGAGAGAGAGAGAGAGAGAGAGAGAGAGAGAGAGAGAGAGAGAGAGAGAGAGAGAGAGATTAACTAAGGACAGTGGGGTCAGACTAGTATACATGAGAGCCTGCCACAAAAAAAAAAAAAAAAAAAAAAAAAAAAAAAAAAAAAAAAAAAAAAAAAAAAAACAAGCTGAATTTAGTAATTTGTGTCTGTAATACTAGCACTTAAGAGGCCGAGAAGGCTCACCATATGTTTAAGGCCAACCAGATCTATACAATGAGTTCCAGGGTGGCCTGAACTACAGAATGGTACCCTCTCTGAAAAACCAACAAAACTGAGAAAAAGGGGAGGAGGGAGGGGAGGAGGAGGGAGGAGAGAAGGAGGAAAGGGAGGAGGAGACAACCACTATCATTCTGGAACAATCTGACAGCTCCCCAAAGGATAAAATATGTCCACAATGAATTACAGCTTGGCGTCTCTGCTAGTCTCCTGGCAGACCCCAGTAGCAAGGGTATTTTCTATTGACCTAATTTGGTTCACATCGTAAGAACAGCTTTTTTCTCCAGAATTGTTTGTCAAAAACAGTCAACCAACTGTTTCATAACATGATTTCTGCCTGAGCTGTAAGCGAGTTACTGAGGCAAACAATTGGCATTAAGCAAATGTTTGTAAGAAACAGCATGACATGAGACTTTGTGATGCGTCTATTTTTCAAGGTTCATTTTAATATGTGTGCACGTGTGCAACTATAAAAGGCAAAAAGAGGACTCTGGATCCCCTGGAGCTGGAGTCACAGGGGTTTCTGAGCTGCCTGGCGTGGGTACTAACCCCAAGTGCTCTGCCAGAACAGCAAATGTGACCGGACATGATGGCGCACATCTTTGATACCAGCACAGAGGAGGCCGAGGCAGGTGCATCTTCGTGAGTTTGGGGCCAGCCTGGTTTACATAGAAAGTTCTAGGACAGCCAGGGCTACATCATGAGACCCTGTCTCAGAACAATAACAAAATAAACAACAGAACAACAAAACAAACAAACAAAAAGCAGCAAGTGCTTTTAACTGCTGAGCCATTTCTCCAACTCTGGAAGGGGCTTACCACTGAGAGAAGGAAGAAGAAAAGCCCTGGTGTGTTCCGGGGATTCTAGAAAGCAACGAACAGGTAGACAGCTCTGGATTTATTCTAAAACCACAAGCATGAACACCGGAGAAGGCCTAAAGTGCTTACTTTAGCAACCTTGAGACTTTGTGCAAACACCAAAGACCAGAGAGTTCCTGCTAACTTCTCCTCCTTGTAACAGGGTAACTGAGCAAAACAACTTTAGCTTGGAAGGTCTCTACTGGCCCCTTTTCAAAGGGTTCAGGTACCACGTGGGTCAAAGGCACGGTGGAGAAGAACAGCTCAGGGTATAGCAGCCAGAGAGAGAGAAAGCATGCACTTGAGGAGGGGAGCTTTTATTCCAACCTCCCACCCGCCCCTGTAATGGGTAAGGGTAGCTAGTCAATGCTGGTGCATGCCTTTAACCCTAGCAATTGGGATGTAGAGTCAGTCAGATCTCTGTGAGTTCAAAGCCAACCTGGTCTACAGAGTAAGTTCTAGGATGGCCAAGGCTACATAGGGAAACCCTATCTGGAAAAATGAGGGGGGGGTATAGTAAGGTCAAGAAAACAGCCATATGGTGGCTCCAACCACCCGTAATGAGATCTGATGCCCTCTTCTGGTGTGTCTGAAGACAGCTACAGTGTACTCATACAAATATAATAAATAAATAAATCTTTTGGGGGGGGTGTTTAGACAGGGTTTCTCTGTATAGCTCTGGCTGTCCTGGAACTTACTTTGTAGACCAGGCTGGCCTCAAACTCAGAAATCTGCCTGCCTCTGCCTCCCAAGTGCTAGGATTTAAGGCATGAGCCACCATGCCCAGCATAAATAAATAAATCTTAAAAAAAAAGAAAGAAAACAAATAACCCAATTCAAAATGAAGTACAGAACTAAACAGTTCTCCAAAGAGGAAACACAAGTATCTGAGAAACACTTAAAGATATATCCTTAGACATCAGGGAAATACCAATTAAAACTTCTTTGATATTTCAAATCTTATACAAGTCAAATGGCTAAGAGCAATATGCTGGTGAGGATGTGGGGTAAGGGGGAACACTCATCCATCACTGTGTGAGTACAAACTTGTACAGTCACTATGGAAACCAGTGTAGCAGTTCCTCAGGAAGCTGGGAATAGATCTACCTCAAGATCCAGCTAGGCCACTCTTGGGCATCTACCCAAAAGGCTCTACATCCTACTGCAGAGACACTGGCTCATCTAGGTTCACTGCTGCCCTATTCATCATAGCCAGAGACTGGAAGCAGCCTGGCTGACCATCAACTGATGAACAGATGATAAACAGTGGTACATTTATATAATGGAATAGTATTCAGTTGTTTGTTTGTTTTTTTAACAATCATGAAATTCAAAGATAATTGAGTGGAGCTAGAAAAAAAAATTACCCCGAGTGAGGTAACCCAGACCTGGAAAGACAAATATATGTGTTTTCTTATATGTGGGCATTAGCTTTTAAGCTTTTGATGGGCATACTACAATCTATATATAATCACAGAGGTTAGGTATAGAGTAGGAAACTAGAGGGAAAGGCAAGATCTCCCAAGGCTGAGAATAGATTATATAGTTATGAAAGACATAAGTGGAGAGAGTCGGGGAACAATTAACATGAAGGCCATTAGAAACTGACTACAGCCAAAGCTTCTTGAAATATATACAGATATGAAAGAACTCTAAATGGACTCACCGAATAACAGGGGAGACAAAGCTCCAACCAGATGGCTTTTGCTAAGTCAAACTTCCAGGGCCAGGAATGAGTTACACCTAGTTGAATTGTTGGCCAAATGAGCCCCATAGAAACCCCCAACAACTCAGGATGTTGCCAAGACTATTGGTTGCTCTCCACAAATGGATGGTAAGGCCCTGCTGCTGAAGACAACACTTAGGATCTCTTGAAGTTGAGCCGGTGCCTAGCCAGAGCCCAACCCCTACTTACTGGTGTTGATGACACTGGCAGGTATGTGCTCTCCACACTATCAGAGGAGAAAGGTAACCAAACCAGCTAGAAAACATTCTCCCCACAATGGTGACCTGCCTGCGTGGCACATGGGCACAAGAGTGGCACACACTGTGGGAGCAACCTACCATTATCTGATCGGACTCATGTCCCACTCCATAAGATGGAACCCATTTCCAACAGTGCCCAGGTGGCCAGAAACCTTAGACTAGATAAGTCACGGACTTAGAGGAAAGCTTAATACTATTGTTCTGTTAAAGGAATCTCTCAATAAAACGACTCCAAGTGACATTCTGCTATACCCATAGATCAGTGCCTCAATCAGCCAGCATCAGAGAAGCGTCCTCCTGCAGGAGATGGGGACATATACAGAGGCCCACAGTGAACAGTGTGCACAGAATGAGAGACTTTGAAACATTCAATCCAGCGGGAAAGTGGTGGCGCACGCCTTTAATCCCAGCACTTGGGAGGCAGAGGCAGGCGGATCTCTGAGTTCGAGGCCAGCCTGGTCTACAGAGTGAGTTCCAGGACAGCCAGGGCTGCACAGAGAAACCCTGTCTCAAAAAATCAACAAAAACAAAAAACAAAAAAAAAATTCAATTTAAAGAGAGAAGGGGGATTATTAAAACAAAACAAATAGACAAACATCTAAGCTTCAGAAGCTAAGACTTTAGAAATTTGGGCCAGAAGAGATGTTGGGAGTTAAGAGCTCTGTGGAATGTTCTAGAGGAGCTTGGAAGATAATGTTGAGAACAGGGCAAATGATGGAGGCCTGGCTTGTGAAATTTCAGAGGGAAAATTAAAGACTCTTATCAGGGCTGTTGCTGTTTTGATTTTGAAGATTCTGTGATTTTGGTAAGTTGGGGCTGAAGAATCAGCTGTGATTAACAACTAAACTACTAACAACTAAACCAGAACTACTAAAGCAAAACCTTCACATTACTGGGATTATTGATGCTGGTTAGCTGGAGCTAAGAACTTAGTGGTGCTTAAGAAGAGACCAGCATCACTCAGGTGAAATCTTCTGGCCAGTGTTTTCTGAGAGCACAAAGGCTGTGTTCCAGAGATAGCCAAGGTGGTACCTTATGCTGTGGCTAGACTTGGTAATGTGTAAGAGCCACCTAGGTGGTACTGGTTTTGAAGGCATGAAGGGGTCACGCAGAGCAGCTGAGGCTCGGCACTGTGAGAGGCCATGGAAGGCCATTGGTGAAGGTGCAGCCTCAGTTGCAATTGATGGCCCAGGACTGAAGGGGTCATGCAAAGGAGTTGAGGCTTGGCACCATGAAGAGAGCCTATGAGAGATTATTGGTGAAGTCTAGTTGCAATGGAAGACAGCAGTGTATCGGAGTTGCCAGAACCATGAGATGACCACCAAGAACAGCAGCAACAGTGGAGTACAGGCAGCTGGAGCCTAGAAGACCAGGTGTGTGTTACAAAGGACAGGGCTGGAAAAGTGACCCAAACCCTTGAATAATCCCAGAAGATTGTGAGTGGATTCCCCCAGTCATTGGATGGTTTGGGTTTGATTTTGTTTTTGATTGTGACTGTGCCCTGATATTTTTCCCTCTTGAAGGAAGTATTTTAGTGAAGCCCACAGTTAAGAGACTGAATTGTAAAAATACTTCAAATTTTAAAAGAGATTGGAAATTTTAAAGGGATTGAAATTTTAGTATGTAAGAATTTGTAAAGACTGTGTGTACTGGCTAGTTTTGTGTCAACAAAGATTGTCTCTGCCTGTGTATATCATGTGTGCACCTAATCTCCTGGTCCTGGATTTACAAGCAAGTGAGGTGCCCAACATGGGTGCTGGAACAGGCAGCATACACTTAAAAATTTTTATTTGTGTATGAATTTTGCCCACATGTGTATCTATATGCCACATTTGTCCCTCATGACCACCGGGGTCAGAACAGGGTGTCAGATCCTCTAGAACTGGAGTTATGAGTGCTTATGAACCACCATGTGGGTGCTGGGAGTCAAACCCAGGTCCTCTGCATTAGGCTGAGACATTCTTCCTGCCCTGAACAACAGTGTGTGGGGGGGGGGGGTGCTGTTCAGTTTGTTTTTAAAGCAGACTTCTCTCAGGATTATGTACCTTAGGATGGCCTGGAACTCTTTATGTAGCTCAGGCTGCCCTTGACCTTTCGTGTTCCAGCCTCTGCCTCCTGAGCATTATTGGTGTGTACCACCACCATACCTGCATCTGGCCCTAACACAGCTCTTCTGTATCAGTGCTCCAGCCTCTGCCTCCTGAGCATTATTGGTGTGTACCACCACCACACCTGCATCTGGCCCTGACACAGCTCTTCTGTATCAGTGCTCCTCTGCTGTGCTCTCTCCTAGCCTTCCTCCTTCTCCATTTGTATCCCCACTCTCCACGTGACAATTATCTAATTAGAGGCTGAGGATAAAGCACTTTTGATGGAGTCTTTCCATGTCTTTCCTTGCCTGAAGAATTTCCATTTCTATTGAGAACTGGATACTTTTATAAGAAGGAACTGTTTTCATTTTTTGTGATACAATAACTTTTATGATTTTACTTATTTTTTTACTTTGGCAGTGCTGGGGAGTGACCTGAGGATTCACAAGTTAGGCAGGTCCTCTACCAATGAGCTACACAATTTGCGTGCACCATATGCATGTCTAGTGACCAAGGAGGAACTGGAACTGGAGTTACAGATGGTCGTGGGAATCAAATGTGGGTCTTCTGGAAGTGCGGCCAGTGTTCTTCACCACTGACCTTTCTTTTGTGTATGTGTGTGGGAGGGGTTGAGGGTTGTGTGCTTGCCACAGTATGTGTGTAGAAGTCAGAGGACAATTTGTGGGTGTTGGTTTTCTCCATCTTTTTTTTTTTTTTTAAGATTTATTTATTATATGTAAGTACACTGTAGCTGTCTTCAGACACTCCAGAAGAGGGCATCAGATTTCATTAGGGATGGTTGTAAGCCACCATGTGGTTGCTGGGATTTGAACTCCGGACCTTCGGAAGAGCAGTCGGGTGCTCTTACCCGCTGAGCCATCTCACCAGCCCCAGTTTTCTCTATCTTGTGGGTCCCATGGATCAAACTCAGATTAGCTTGGTGGTGGTGGGTACTTTACCCACTGAGAGGGTGCTGGGCTGAAGTGCTGAGACAACCTGCTTTGGGAGTGGAAAAGTAGCACAGTCTAAGATGTCGCAAAGCTGGAGCTGCTTTGGTGGGTCCCTGGGTCTACAAGGAGGCCGAGCCATGGGGTTCTCAGGCTCTTGGATGTCTAGGTGCTGCTGGGAGTCACAGGAGAGCAAAAAACAAAGTTGGTGGGCCCACAGGCTGCGGACAGCTCTGGCTTGTCCCAGCAGTGATTGTCCTTAGCTTGGCAGAGGCAAGCTTGGTGGCAGTTGTGTCTGGGAGTCCTTCTATGGAGAATTAATCTGCAGCTCCATAGTGGAATGCCTTCTCCACGGCTCCCCACGGGGGATCTTGATGAAAGAGACAGTCCATGGTTCTAAACAGTTTATTGGTTGTTCACGGTGGAAAATGGATGCATAACCACTTTCTCAGGGTCGAGATTAAATACCTTTTGCAGGGAGGAATGTCTGGGAAAGGAAGCTTATTGGCTAAGCTCCTCCAGGTACCTCATTAGCATGGAGAACTCTGTTTTGAGCCTATGTGACCATGGACATGTTTCTTTTATGTGAGGAACATGACACATGACAGGGAGCAGGGAATCACCCAAGTCTCAGATATGTGCTCACCAAGTCTGTCTCAACCTGCTCTACCTCACCAAACTTCCTGGCATGGTTTTACCGGCCAACACACACATATGATAATTTGCTGGAGTCTGGTAAAAATGAATTAAAGTGTCTCTTTCATGAAGTCTAATCATCATTACTAATTTTACATGGAGAAACATAGGTATTTATATAATAAAAACTGTAAAAAAAAAAAAAAAAAAAAAAAAGCCGGGCGTGGTGGCGCACGCCTTTAATCCCAGCACTAGGGAGGCAGAGGCAGACGGATTTCTGAATTTGAGGCCAGCCTGGTCTACAGAGTGAGTTCCAGGACAGCCAAGGTTACAGAGAAACCCTGTCTCGAAAAACCAAAATCAACCAACCAACCAAACAAAAAAACTGTATTTGTGTCTGTGGTGGTTTGAATATGCTTGGCCCATAGGGAGTGGCACTGTTAACAGGAGGGGTGGCCTTGTTGGAGGATGTGTCTCACGGTGGGCTCTGAAGCTCCACCCAGTACTGAAGAGTCAGCTCCCCCAGGCTGGAGTGGGATCAAGATGCAGAACTCTCAGTCTCAGCTTCCTCTCCAGCACCACTGTCTGCCTGGATGCTGCTTTGCATCCCGTCATGATGATGATGGACTGAACCTCTGAATCTGTAAGCCAGCCCCAATGAAATGTTGGCCTCGACAAGAGCTGCTTGGGTCATGGTTTCTCTTCACAAGAGTAAAACCCTAATTAGGACAGTGTCCCCCAAAATCATAAAGAGGGGCTGAGGAGATGCCTCAGCAGCAAAGACTGCTCACTGCTCTCAGAGGACCAGGATTTGGTTCCTAGCACCCCATCGAGTGACACACAACTGCCTGTCACCCCAGCTCCAGGGGATCCACTGCCCTCTGGCCTCTGAGGGCTCCTGTGAGGACACACATAAACTCACCCAGGCACTCACTCATATACACACATAAACTCACCCAGGCACTCACTCATATACACAACTTAAATCTTGAAAAAAAAAAAAAAAAAGCAAGCTTAAAAGCTAGGTGTGGTAATACATACCTGTCAATAGCATGTGTGGATGGAAACAAGAACGGAGGATCCCAGAGTAGCCTGGGCAAGTCTCCAAATGCTTCATATACACAAAACTATAAAATCGTGCTGAGTGAAACGGTCTCTTATGCATGCGGAATCTCCAACATTGCGACCCACTTGGACATTTCAAAGGTCACTGTGGTGATTCACTTTCCCTGGTTCTTTGGCTGCCACCGTGACTACTGGAGCAATCCAACACGTGGAACTATTTCCAAAGATTGGAGAAAGGGGGGTCTGAGAATATAAGCATGTTAGGAAGGGTGGGTGCCTTGCAAGCAGGAGGACCTGAGTTTGATCCACAGAAAAGAAGCTGGTCATGGGGGCAGAGACAGGAGAATCTCTTGGGGCTCGCTGGCCATCCAACCGAGCCTAGGCAAACCCTAGGCCAGTGAGAATCCCTGTCATATTAAGAGGTGTATGGTGGGATAGTAAATGGCTCAGCAGCTAAAGGAGCTTGCTGCCAAGTCTTAATGCCATGGGTTTGATTCCCCAGGCTCTGGTAGAAGGACAGAATGGAGAGAACTGATACACACACACACACACACACACACACACACACACACACACAATGTTAAAAAAACAAAACCCAAAGCTGCTTGTGGGCTGGTCTCCATGTGCACACAAGCACCCAGTACTCTAGAATATGGAGAATGACTGGGTTCGGGCCTCCTGCTGTTAGGTACCATGTGTCTACCTAGCATCATACAAGATGAGGTCTTCTGGTTTCCATAGTTGCCAGGGAAGTAATTTTAACAAACTCTCGAAAATAAAATCTTTGTCTGAAAGCCTTGTCCTGAGAAACAGTGGTGGCTATGTGAAGAAGGTGGTCGCTTTTTAAAAGACATAAGATATTTAGGTCATAAGCCAAAGAAGGAATCCTTCACAAAGCCCTGTCAAGAGTTGCTGTTCCAAAGCCCTTAACACCGACTACACACAACCCCAATACCATGCTGGGGGCTGTTTTATTCTTGGCTTGTTTTCATGTAGGCAAAATGATCTGCAGTATCATTAGGGATCTATGAACATCGATGGTAGACTACTTTTTAGCTAATGTGCTCTGTCTGCCCCAAGAGAGTGCACTCTCAATTTCTCTTTCATTTCCCTGCAGGCAGGCCCTGCATGGAATTTTCCTCCTCTCTTTACTCTGATGGAGTGACGCAAGGTGACTGACTGAGCCTCTCGGATTGTTTTCCTCCAGGAGTTGTGGGCATTTCCATTTCCTTCTCCTGCTTCATCTTTTCTCTCATTATACACTGTAACAAAGATGGGCTTCAGGGTCCCTCTGACCTCTATTCTAACAGGAGAGCACATGAAAGAGGGGGGAGGAAAGGAGGGGGGCAAGGAAAAAAGAGAGGGGGGATGAAGAAAGCAGCTGGGAGTCCTGAGTTGTAACCGTCTCCATGGAAACAATTCCTTAGAGATCAATCTGGAAACAATTCTGTAGGCATCCGGGGAACAGCAGGGTCCAATCACACCAAGCCTTACAACAGGATTCAACCGTGTGAGGAGGAAGGAGCAGATTTTTTTTTTTTTTTTTTTTAAGGAAAATTAGTAAACTAAGAAGCTAATACAAATTACCTTTACCATGGTCTAATGCCCCTTTAAACGAAACTTCCCTACTCGCTGTAATAAAAGGGCAAAGGGACTGGCATACTAATTCTAAGACCTAAATCTTCATAGTGGTAAACAGCACTCACCACAAAGAAATGACAGAGACACGCCTCCAAAAGAAACGTCAGCATTGGTTGAAAAGTCATACATTAGAACCATCAAAATGAATTGAGGATTGTGGCCCATAACCACACAAAGTGTGTGCAAATTCATTCATGCCATAAGTAGACTTAATTCCAGGGGAAGAGAGAAAGGGATTACAGAATTCCACCTACCCAATCATGTTGAAAGAGTAAAAGGTAAAGGAGCCATGGAATAAAAACCCAAAAGAAGAAAGTCCCTGGGAAGATTTCATCCTAAGTGTTCAGCTTGGAGTTCTGCTAATAAGCCAGTTACTTTTTGGTTTGCTACCCCCAACCCCACCTCCCAGAGGCAGGGTTTTTCAGTGTATCCCTGGCTGTCCAGGAACTCATTCTGAAGACCAGGCTGGACTCCAACTCAGAGATCCAGCTGGCTCTGTCTCCCTAGTGCTGAGATTGAAGGTACGCACCACTACCCAGCTAAACCAGTTACTTTAAAAAAAAAAAAAAGAGAGAGAGAGAGAGAACATACTTTGTTCTCAGTTATTTAAAAAGGGGGGGGTGACTTTAGGGGATTAAAGTAACAATAAAATAACCAAGCTTCAGCAAGTGCCTAGCCAGTAAACCACTAACTTGTAACCACATAAAAGAGTCTAGTGTTATCTAGTGTAATTATTTTCACTCTTATGGGACTAGCGACTGCATCTGTGAGATACCACTTTTTAAGGCTATGGAAACACAGAGGGTCAGGAGTTCAAGGACATCCTTGGCTACCCAAGAACAAAGACAAGGAGTTGCTTACCATGCCGTTTCAGGAAGTACTTAATAAACCTGAGCTATGACGGCTTCTAGAACATACTTTGATTTTCCTGTCTGTAATTATAATCACACTAACCCCTCCTCCCTTTCTCTGAAGGATATTTTGGGTTATAAAATCAGTAGAGTACTAAAGACTTTCAAGTAGGTTTGAAGATGAATCAAAACCGTGAAATGGAAGTTTCCATACAAGAAAGTAATTGGCCTCTAGTCTAAACATAAATAAAATCCAACCTTCCACACTGCCAATACTCCACTCCACATGGACTTCCCAGTGTCTGTGTAGCACAAAGAAATCTTTAGACGCACACTGAAAGGTGATTCCAACCCAGCCCCATCCACATTCACAGCCTTAGTCTGTCCAGCCTGGCCTCTCTCTGCCCTCACACTGTCCAGTACCCACCTTAACCAGCTTTGCTCTCCTAAGTCTCTCAACACCAGGGTGGCCCTCCAGACCTTCCCACAGCCTTTCCATGTGCAATTTGTGTTACAACTTTTAAAAAAAGGCCATAAACGGGTCGGGAGCAATCTTGGTAGCACGACAGAAACTCCACGAGCGTTTTTGTTGTTGTTGTTTTCTTTAGGTGTCTCCTGCGAGCACAGTTTTTAGGAATACCAAACTCTATAGATAAAGTCTACTGCCGTGAGCCGCTGACCCGTCGCCGGGTTTAATGGAGAGAAAAACGGAACCTGGCAGGTAGGAAACCAATCAAGACGTCGAGGCTGGCTACGCAGGGTATCAAAGGGGATGCCTCAGGCTAGGACGGGAGTCCTGCTGGGTTTAGACGCTTTGTATCTTCGCAGGCGCAACATTCATTTTTCTTCTGATTGCATAATGCAAACATGGTGGACTAGCAAAGCCGTCCCCGGGTGGGTTGGGGGGAGCGGGGTGGCAGAAACCTCGTGGCTCCTTCCGCGCCGGAGCCTTTGTGGGATTTATTCCCAGTGGAGCAGAAAAGAGACTTAGCAAACCCCTTCAACACGGCTCCTCAGAGGCCCGTGGGGAGGGACAAACGCGAGCTCAGGGGTTCAGAGGGTTGGCCCGTCGGCAGGAGCCAACGGAATCCGCCGCGGCACCCTTCGCTGCGACCCCGCGCCCACCTCGGTGGCGGCAACCGGGAAGGTCCTGATTGCGCAGGTGCGCTACGCCCCGCCCCTCCCGAAGACCACGCTGTCACTTAAGTCTCGCGAGAGCAGCGCGGCGGGGAGGGGAGGGGCCTGGGCGCTCGGCCCCGCCCCCTCTTTCTCGCTCGCTCCCTCCCATCCCCCCTCGGCAGTCGCTCGGCTGCGCAGCTCCCGGAGCGGTTGGCGCGGCGGGAGGCGGTTGAGGGAGCGACGGTGCCGAACCGTTGTGGCGAGCGCTCAGCCGCGGGCGAGCCAGGCGTCCCTGCCCGCGACCGGACCCGCGCAAGCGTCGGCGTTGCTAGCGCCCCACAGGGTATCTGAAGTAGAAGGGGGTGGGGGGTGTAGGTTGGGCTGACGGAGCCGACGGCGGAGTCGGGAGAAGGACGAAGAGCCCGGGAGCGGGTGAGGGAACGCGGAGTCGCTGCGCGCTCCGGCCGCTCGCTCGCTCGCTTACTCTCCAGAGCCGCTCGGCTGCCGCCATCTTGGGGGCCGGTAGCGGTCGGGTCGCCTTCCCGCCTTTCCCCCGCTCGGGCTACTCTGTCGCCTCCGGCTTGCGGGAAAGTGTCGGGAAGGAGAGGGTGTGGGCGGGAGATCCGAGCTCTCCGGTAGGGATGAGGGTGGGGAGCTCGGCGAGCCGGGAAAGCGCGGCGGCGGGACGCGCTCCGGGTGGAAATGGCGCTCGGCGGGCCCGGCCTCCCACCGCGGCCTCTGGTGCTCTCGAAGGGGACTACCTGGGGCCGGCGGGGCTGCGGGGGGCTGCTGACGCAGACTCCCGGGATGAGACACGGAGAGCCGGGGGCCGGGGAAGGAGAAACCACTGACGACGAGGGCGCTCCGCTGGCAGATGCAGGACAAAGGCGGCCGCGGTCCTCCTTTGTAATTCAGCCGCTCGGTGGCGAAGGCCTTGGCCGGGGGCCGGAGGCGGGCTGTCCCCTAGATCCCCGGTCTCTAGGGCAAGCTGGACAAACGGAAAATCTCCTGGAGGAGGCAAAGGACGCCTAGCGGACCTTTTAGTCCCGATTTGGAACTGCGGAGAGAGTCCGTGCGCATCTCCAAAGGATTCCCACCCACTCACCCACCCTACGTCCCCCGCTTAGGTGACGGCCAAGACTTTTCATTTTGGAAGAGAAGTGCATGGCTTTTCTAATAGGAATAGTGCAAAGTGGGTGTGTTTCAAACAGGTCCCAGTCAGGCGAACTGCGAAGGTGCTGCTTTTAGGCAGGGGTGGAGAGTTAAGTAGTGTTTGGGGGTAGTTAATTCTCCAAGAGTTGTGTTTTTTGTGTCGTTTTGTAATTAAGGCCGAAAGCCCAGTGCATTTTCGTTTCATTTGATGGCTAAGCGTGTTTAAAACCTAAGTATCGAACTGTGGTGTTTTGAAGCAGAAATAGGTCTCTTAAAGTGGAAGCCGAGTCGCGTACCTGGTTGACGCGTTTTGGGTCCTTATATTGGAACTGTGTCAGTGATTTTCATTGAAGAGTTAAATGAGGAAAAAAAGGACATTTGGGCCTGAGAGTTAACTTGTAGTCATGCTCATGAGTAATGGGAAAACTGTTACGTACATTCCAAGATTTAAAACAAATGCTTGATAAAACGCACAAACGTATTTTATAGTTCCAGGGCTACAGAGCAAGAATCTGTCTCAAAACGAAAAAAAAAATTGCCAAGAAAGAGATTACCACCTAGAAAAAGTAGGGTTTTGTTGTTGTTGTTTTGTTTTTTTGTTTGTTTGTAGCCCTGGCTGTCCTGGAATTCACTCTGTAGACCAGGCAGACCTTAAACTCAGAAATCCACCTGCCTCTGCCTCCCTGCTGCACTGGGATTAAAGGCATGCAGCCACCACTGCCGGGCCGAAAAAGGAGATTCTTAATGGACTTTGGAAATACAGAGGGCTCAGATCTACTATAACTAAAAGATGGGTTACATTAGGAATGCCTTTACTTTTTTTGAGACAGGCTCTTGATGTAACTGGATATGTACTGAAGGCTGCCCTCTAACTCTCTTGGAGCCTCCTGCCTCTGCCTCCCAAATGTGTTTTGCTTTATTTTGAGGTAGTGTTTCATTGTAGACCATGCTGGCCTTGACTGGAGGATCTTGATATTTCTGCCTCCCAAGTGCTGGGGTGGCAGTTGTGAGCCACCATCAACTTTTTTTAAGTAGTAGTCCACTGGTTTTAGTACATTGCTAGTTATCAGACCCTCACTTCAATACAGTTTTAAAAACGCTTCTATTATTTCAAGAAGATACCTGTACCAACAGTCATCCCATGACAGTGTTCTCAGTGTCAAACCTCAGAAGCAATAGATCATGTTCTGCTTTTTGTTTGTTAGCTTTTTAAAGATTTTTATGCTCTGGGTGGTTGTATAGTTGGAATAGTATGTAGTCTTTTGTGACTGAAATTTTTGCTTTCTATTTAAAGTCTCAAAAATGTTTCTAAAGTTGGCTTCATTTTAACTGCTAGTATTTTTAAATTGGTCCTACTACTTGGAGGTTTTGTGGTTAGTGTTTTGCTGTTTACCCTGGCTCTCCTAGGACTCCTAGGCTCAAACCATCCTTCCACTTTAGCCTCCTTGGGCTACGGAGCACTGCACCTATATAGCTCTTGGGGTGGAGTGGGGGATGTGACTCAGGTTGGTCTCCTGTCTCAAGCTCTAAAATTAGTGGCATGAGAACAGTTGGGATCCCCAAAGCAGAGTAGTGATTAATTTATGACAGTTACAAAGAAAGGTTGGAGTATTGTAAATAGTGACCTGGTACATAGCCTCTAGAAACTGAAGGAATCAGAACAGACTGCCCTTCTTCAGGTTTTAGTAGGATTCTAGACTTGAGCTAAGAGGTATATTAGAGCAAGGCTGTGTCCTTCCTTTACTTGAATGGAAAGTCACCCTGTGAGGTAATTTGTTGTCCATATTTGGTTTTGCTCAGTAAAATTTTGTTAATTGAAGTCAAGAACTGTTGAACAAAAATTTTCCTCTGACTTGCACATTGCACTGAGGTATATGTGTGAGGTATGAGCACATGCACCAGATTAACTGTAATAAAAGATTGGTAAATGAAAGTTATTATCAGTGTAGTGTTTTTCAAAGTTCTTGTTTTCATAAGAGTGTTACTTGGCAAAAGTGGTGTGTTAAATTTTAGATACACAAAAGAGCTTTCTCCCTTGTATTTGCTACTGAAATACTAGTCCCCCTCCTCCCATTTATTTTAATTTTATGAATGTTTTGTTTGTTTGTTTGTTAATGTATAACACCACATGGGTAGGAAACCCAGAGAGTGTTGGATCCATGGGAATTGGGGTTATACAAAGTTCTAAGCCACTGTGTAGGTGCTGGGAATAGAGACCAGACCAGGTCTTTTGCAAGAGAAGCCAGTGCTTTTTGTGATGAATTATAGTCATGTCATTGGGAGGAAAGGACTATCCTAAGCTATTGTGGTAGCACCTATAATCCCATCTGAGTCCTGTCCTGGTTATAGAACTCCACCTGGCTATGGTAGTTTTTGTTTTTATATTCAAACCTCAAATAAGAATAGACAACTACTGCTGGGCATGGTGGCACAGGCCTTTAATCCCTGTACTCGGGAGGCAGAGACAGGCGGATTTCTGAGTTTGAGGCCAGCTTGGTCTACAAAGTGAGCTCCAGGACAGCAAGGGCTATACAGAGAAACCCTGTCTCGAAACAACAACAGCAGCAAAAAAGAATAGGCAGCTACTATATGCACCTTTGCGTTATTAAACATTTGCAGTTGGGCAGGTGTCTCAGGAAATCTTAATAGTTTGTAGCTGAGGCGGGACTGCTTGAAGGTCAAGGCTAACCTGGGCTACTGAGACCCTTGGATTTTTGGTTTTGTATTCTTTTTGTTTTGTTGATGTTTGTTTTTTGAGACAGAGAACAGCCCTGGCTATCCTGGAATTTGTAGACAAGATTCAAACTCCCAGAGATCTGCCTCTGCCTCCCAAGTGCTGGGATTAAAAGCAAATATCCTTATTCTAGAACAGAAACATGTAGGTGTATAGTGACACCCTGTCTGCAAAACAAAGCTTGAGGGTCTTTGGGTCAACATTAGTAAAACAGTTAGTGTGGAATGAGAAAAAGAGTAGTGTGGTACAGCAGATTTTATCCTGGTGGTAAAAATTCTGCAAGCCTTACTAGATCTTCAGGCTTGCTGGGTAGGAGGGGTGGATTTCATTGCCTTTTCCTACCCCCCCACCCCACCCCAGAGAAGCGTGTTACTAGAACACTGTTGCCACTGTGTCCCAGGAGTCACTTTCACTTTTGCATGCATTTTGAGCTCTTGGTAAGAGTGTTGTGACTGACTGCTTTCTGTGCTTGTTTATTTTCATAGCACTTAAATCAAGCAGTATTGAGATGGATTGGGTTATGAAACATAATGGTCCAAATGACGCTAGCGATGGGACCGTGCGACTTCGTGGACTGCCATTTGGTTGCAGCAAAGAGGAAATAGTTCAGTTCTTTCAAGGTACCTCTAGTACTAGTCAAAGTTTAGTCGTATTTTAATTGTGTATATATTAGCTGTTACTGTTTTTTAATTTATAAGACCCATTTGATTTTAGAACTTAGTTTTGTGATAATCTGGGTTATATAGTAAAATGGGAAATGTGCTCCAATTACTATTGAGTAGAGAATGTGTAGGCTCTGTGAACATTGATGTATAGTATAGTTAACTGAAAGTAACTGATGACATGGCTGTGAGTTACCATTAGGAGCACAGTTAATGATTTGTAGTTTTTCATGTAGTTGGCTTTTAGAAGTATAATTTTAAGACACTGGTCACAGAAAATATTTAATCCAATGATATTTGAAAAATATTCCACTTGTATTATGGGGTGATGGGCAACTAAGCCTTTTGTTTTGTTTTGTTTAGATTTGTTTAAATTATTTGATTCAGATGGGAATGTTTCAGCCTTTAACACTGTTCCCCTTGATGGGGTATTTGTCCTTGGGTTAAAGGGTTGGAAATCGTGCCAAATGGGATAACATTGACGATGGACTACCAGGGGAGAAGCACAGGGGAGGCCTTCGTGCAGTTTGCTTCAAAGGAGATAGCAGAAAATGCTCTGGGGAAACACAAGGAAAGAATAGGGCACAGGTGGGGATGGAGAGTTTGGGATGGTATTACATTTTTATTTTTGGGGGTTGTGGGTCGCTGTTGCTTAAATGGGGTGGGTAAGCATAACATTTTTCTGGGGTAGTTTTAAAGAATTGATAATTACCTAAATTTAACATGGAAACTACAGATTTGGGTGGGGAATTAATGCTTATAGTTTAAATTAAAATTAGATTGTTTCCATTTCTTTGTAGGATGTTGTTACATTTGTTTTTGTATAATCACATGTTTGGTTTTTTTGTTTTATTTTTGTTTTTGTTTTTGTTTTTTTGCATACCTATCTTGTACTAAAGGAAAAAAATATATTCCTAATTCAGTGTTTTCAAATGACTGATTTGTCTATGTAAAACTTAAATATCTAAGTTTGTAGGTGTAAAAAATGTTAACCTTATGGTTTATTTAGGCAACTTAAATTGGGATATGTACTTAGATATAGACAAACTTACTGTATTTTGCCCAGTATCTGATTTACTCTCTAATACATCTATGCTGAAACCTGTACCTTAAAACATTTTTAAATAGGTATATTGAGATCTTCAGGAGTAGCAGGAGTGAAATCAAAGGATTTTATGATCCACCAAGAAGATTGCTGGGACAGCGACCGGGACCATATGATAGACCAATAGGAGGAAGAGGGGGTTATTATGGAGCTGGGCGTGGAAGTATGTATGACAGAATGCGACGAGGAGGTGATGGATATGATGGTGGTATGTGTGTCTAATGAACAAAGGCTCTGTTGTCATTTTCTTGATGTTCCTGACACTTTGTCAAGAAATACAGAAATGGCAGTAATTCCAGCACCTATGAGGTTTCAAAACCTGGTCATGAAGTTATGGGATGTCCATGACCATCTGGTGGAACTTGATTGATGCATATATTGACACCTAGAGAACTTAATGTAGAAATAAAAATAAAGATCATTGGCATGTTTTCTTCCTGGCATAAAGATGAGACTTGGTTTTCATGTTGTTTGAGTTTATCCTCTGTAAATTTCTATCAAGTGTTAACTTTTTCTCATATGCAGTCAGCTGCAAACATTAATGAAGAAGCTAAGACAGTTGACTACAAAATGATTTTGTAAACTACTTTACAAAACAATGGCTCAGAATTGTATTTTTTTTCCTTCCATTTTACACAGGCTATGGAGGTTTTGATGACTATGGTGGTTATAATAATTATGGCTATGGAAACGATGGCTTTGATGACAGGATGCGAGATGGAAGAGGTAAACAGAACACTGTCATGCTGAAGTCAATCTTATTGTTCCCTTTGTAAAGTTCCAGTAGTAATTAGGTAACTTTCCAGTAGTAGTAAGGCAACTTTGATAGGTTAATAAAAACTTGTGTCAGTGCACTGCTTTGGAGATTTATATGGATATACTTATGTAAACCCACAATGGTTTATAATCTAGGCATGGGAGGACATGGCTATGGTGGAGCTGGTGATGCAAGTTCAGGTTTCCATGGTGGTCATTTTGTGCACATGAGAGGGCTGCCTTTTCGTGCGACTGAAAATGATATTGCTAATGTGAGTAATTGTGCTTTTATAGTGGGTATTTATTATTATTTTTTGTTAGTAGTAATTACTTGTGGTGGGGAGGCCAAACTGGGCTAGAATTTGCAAATGCTAATTTGGCTTTGAGCATGTTGGAATTATAGGCAGCCACCATGCCCAGCTGACTCATCTTTTTTATTTGTTGAGATTCCGGCTAGGGTTGTCACTTAGTGATTGATTATTTGCCTAATGTGCACATAGTTGTTTTGTGCCCATTATATGCTGACCTAATGAGAATTTTAAGCAGGTTAAAAAAAAAAAGGCATTAAAAATAAACAAACACCCAACTGTGAAGAATAGTCAGTCAGGATGGGGCTTGCTTTTAGTAGTAGGGTCTGAAACGTTCCCAAGCTCAGATACTCCTGATCAGGCACACTCTATCTAATGTGGAGCTGGATCCCACAGTTGAACAGTCTTCACTTCAAATGTAGATTACCTTAGTTTAAAGCTGAAGTGCTTTTGTCATTTTTAAATATGTACTCCTTCCCTTTGTGAGCTAAGTTGACCACTTCCATAGCAAAGGATGACCAGCCTACCTCCACAATACTGCAGCTTTTAGACTCTCAGTAGTTTACTTTAGTGGACTAGGAAAAAAAATGAAGGTATATGCTAACTTTTTAAATAACTGGAATTTAAAAATGAATAACTTCTTTTTAGTTCTTCTCACCGCTCAATCCAATACGTGTTCATATTGATATTGGAGCCGATGGCAGAGCAACAGGCGAGGCAGATGTAGAGTTTGTGACACATGAAGATGCAGTGGCTGCCATGTCTAAAGATAAAAACAACATGCGTAAGTGGTATCTTTGGTATGCTTGTTTTATAAGTGTGTGCAGTTTATAAAATACTGTTAATGTGCCTGTAGTAGACCCTAGAGTTTAAAATCATTTGACCTGCTAATAATGCTTAAACTTTAGTGGCTGTTTGAATTAGTTCTATATTTATGGATAAGACTATTTAAATAAATTAACTGACCTTTAACCTTTGATCCAGCATCCCTTTCTCTACTCCTCTTACCTTTTCCACTCCTCTTTTTTTTTTTCTTTTTTTTTTTTTTAAGAACATCGATACATCGAGCTCTTCTTGAATTCTACTCCTGGAGGTGGCTCTGGAATGGGAGGTTCTGGAATGGGAGGCTATGGCAGAGATGGAATGGGTATGTATAGTTTTGTATTTGTGATGGGGCAGCACCTGACTAACATAGGCTCGCCCAAAACTCAAAATTGTCCTTGATGCTTCAGCATATCCTTCCAAAACCTAGGTTTATAAATTGTGTAGAATGAGTAAGTGTTGGCTACTCTGCAAGGTAATCATCCTCTGTGGCTTCTTTTTTATGTGCAGATAATCAAGGAGGATACGGGTCTGTTGGGAGAATGGGGATGGGGAACAGCTACAGCGGAGGCTACGGCACTCCTGATGGCTTGGGAGGCTATGGTAAGTAGTTGTTTCTGTATTGTGGTAGTGTCCTTCATTTAAAGACATGGATGTCTTCTGATGGACGGTTCTTACTATCTTCTTAAGGTCGTGGTGGTGGAGGCAGTGGAGGTTACTATGGGCAAGGTGGAATGAGTGGAGGTGGATGGCGTGGGATGTACTGACACCACCCCCCCGACGCACACGTCCTAACACACCTGCTCTACTAGACTTTCTTACAGATTGCATTTCTTTTGTATTTCAAGAACTTTATAATGACTGAAGGAATGTGTTTTTAAGATATTATTTGGTAAAGCAACAAACTGTGATGGGAAAATCTGTTTTCTGTAGGTTTTATTTGTTGCATACTTTGACTTAAATAAATTTTTATATTCAAACCACGGATGTTGCTACTTTTTATATATAGGTATTCCTAAAGATGTGCCTTCCTAAGATTTGGGATGTTAGCTGGGTGCAGTACTAGAGGGCAAGACAGCGAGGCTTAGTGGGCATCTGGGACAGCACTAACCTTCACTCCGGACATACTATAAATAAAAAGCCTAAAGATACGGTCAGGTGGCTTCAGGAACATAAGTTAAGCTAATTCTATATTCTCTTTTCAGTCTCTTATCAAGCATAGCTCTGAATAATTCAAGAGGTATCTGGATTGTAAATATTCACAAATTGTATTATGAACAGGATAGGGGTATAAAACCATCATAGCACTTGACTAAGATACCAAAAATGGTTCCCAAAACTTGAGTTTGTTGGAGTGGTTTGAAATTCTAATGACAGACAAACTCTGTAAATACATGAGTATTTACTATGATGGGTATATGCTTACTTGTATTCTCAGTTTCTCACCCAGGAAGACAGGGTCTTTAACGGTATAAACGACTACATTTAGGAGACTAGAAAACAATGCTGTAGCTGGTTTTGGAGCTGGTTTTGCATCTGAAACTGGCTTTGAGTAGTTAAGTTCCTGTGTAGAAGGAAAACATGCTTTCTACTAATCTTTTATTACTTTGATCAATAAGACTTTCCCCCAAATTGGCTAATGGATCAAAATGAACCTGTCAGTGTGAACTCAGTTATTGAACTTGTAACTTTTTGTTTGTTTGTTTTGTTTTGTTTTTTGGAGGGGGGTGGTTTTTTTGAGACAGGGTTTCTCTGTGTAGTCCTGGCTGTCCTGGAACTCACTCTGTAGACCAGGCTGGCCTCAAACTCAGAAATCCGCCTGCCTCTGCCTCCACCTCCCAAGTGCTGGGATTAAAGGTGTGCGCCACCCGCTTACTTGTTTTTTGCTAGACATGTTATTAATGTAATAAATGTCAACATGGGAATGTCTGTCCTAGAATGCATTATGTTGGTTATTGGTATAGAGTATCATCGTGCCTTTAATCCCAGCATTTGGGAGGCAAAGGTAATATACTGTTGGATGCCAAATTGAGATTTCTGATCAAGTAACTGCAAAGGAGTGATTTTTTTTGTTTTGTTTTGTTTTGTTTTGTTTTGTTTTTCGAGATAGGGTTTTTCTGTATAGTCCTGGCTGTCCTGGAACTCACTTTGTAGACCAGGCTGGCCTCGAACTCAGAAATCCGCCTGCCTCTGCCTCCCGAGTGCTGGGATTAAAGGCGTGCACCACCACGAGTTGCCGCAGCATGTTACTTGGAGCCTGTTGGCCTGAAACAGTGAGTTTTTGTCTTATGGGTTTAATTTGGTGCCTATAAATTGATGAGCTAGCTTGCATACCTCACACAGAAGTCAAAGCACTTAAGCATTGCTTTCTTAAAATCTCAAAGCAGGTGGCTAAAGAGTACTTAAATAGAGTGTTTAGAGTACTTGCTGGGGCTGGAGAGATGGCTCAGCGGTTAGGAGCACTGACTGCTCTCTAGAGGTCCTGAGTTCAAATCCCAGCAACCACACGGTGGCTCAGCCATCTGTAAAGGGATCTGTTGCCCTCTTCTGGTGTGTCTGAAGTCAGCTACAGTGTACTCGTATACATAAGATAAATAAGTCTTTAAAAATATTTTTTTTAACAGCCGGGCGTGGTGGCGCATGCTTTTAATCCCAGCACTCGGGAGGCAGAGGCAGGTGGATTTCTGAGTTTGAGGCCAGCCTGGTCTACAAAGTGAGTTACCAGGACAGCCAGGGCTATAAAGAAAAACCCTGTCTCGAAAAACCAAAAAAAATTTTTTTTTAAAAAAGTGCTCGCTGCTCATTCAGAAGCCTTTGGGGTCCCAGCACCCACACTTACACCTTGCTGTAACTCCAGTTGCAGTGAATCCAGTACCTTTTTCTGGACTCCTTGGTCTCCTGCACACACATGACATACATTCACACACACATAAACAGATAAAAACAAGTCTTTTAAAGCAATATAAATAATTGTTAATTTCTTAGGTCTTCGATTTATAAAATTCACATTTATTTTAAAAACATTACAGATCAGAATTACATTTGCAATTCCTTGGCACCATGATCACATCTTTGTGGTAGTACTGGCTAGGTAAGTAAGGGAATGACAGAAGTTTTCTGCAAAATAAGAATTGTGAATGTTTTGTAATAAATAGGATTTCCCAAATTTAAAGTTGGGTGGTTTTATGTTTTTTGGTGGTAGTACTGTGAATTGAGAATCCAGGCCTTTAATAGCCACAATAAGCGAACATTCTACCACTCAGCTATATTCTTATCCCACACACAGCGGGGAACGAGTTAGTGCTGCTCCAGAAAAGGCCCATGTTTATGACACAAATTTTGAGTGGTAATAAAAAGCACATAATAAAGTATTTGATCCCAGCACTCGGGAGGCAGAGGCAGGCGGATTTCTGAGTTCGAGGCCAGCCTGGTCTACAAAGTGAGTTCCAGGACAGCCACGTTCTATACAGAGAAACCCTGTCTCGAAAAACCAAAAAAAAAAAAAAAAAAAAAAAAAAAAATTAT
>LR754421.1:0-33822 GCA_902729485.2 Mus minutoides | reverse complement strand
AAAGTGTCAGGGATCCCATCCCCAGCACCACATACAAACACTAGACAGCTGTAATCTCAGCAGCTGCGAGGTGTGGAAGTCGGAGAGGCATTTCAAGGTCTTCCCCTACTGTACACCAGGTTGGAGGCCAACTTGGGGTTTCCCTGTCTCCAAAAGAAGAAACATCTAGAAATCTGTCAGAGTATTTAAGTTGACCACCGAAGCTGGTAAATACTGGTTTTGTAATTTTGGCAATTTATAAAAACTTACTGAAAGGTAGCAAATGAAAACATCCTGCAGAAAAAGGGATCAGAAAAATACCCAGTCACTGAGCAGTGTTCTTGGAGTGTAAAATCACTAGAGTTTTGAAAGGCTTTATAGACTTAAAAAGTACAAGGCTGGAAATTAATATATTAAAGATTCTAAATGGTCATGATTTAAGTAACTTAATGCTGCGTTCTCCCCACCCCCACCCCCGTCCAGGCAACACACACCCCACTTGAAAAATAAGGAACTACTATCTAAAGTACCTGATAGACATATAGGGTGAAATTCTATTGTGGGTAAGCGTAAATATGCCAGGGTGATGCTTCCTACAAGTTATTCTTAAGAGAACTGAGGGTGGAGAAACTTAATTCTTTCATAGCAATGCTCTTAATTTTAATGCTTAGAATCAATCTCTAAAGGCCTGTGGTCTCATTTGGTCCCCTGTTCTCTGGGTAGGAATGTTTTCTCCTTTGGAATCTGACCCTTTACAAAAATTAGCATTTGTGATAAGGATGATGGTTATATGTGAAGGAAAATCTAGAGACCAGATTACTGGTCCTTTAATCCACTATATGAAAGATGTGGGCAAGTAAAAAGGAAAGGATGGGATTAAATCATTGGTCTTTTCCATTGTAGAGAAGGGAGAAGAACAAGCAAAAAAATATAACTATATTAGCATCTTACCAGACAGTGAAGATACCCAGCCCTGGAATGGAAGCGCACACCTATATCCCAGCACTTCAGAGCTTAGGCAAGAAAGTTCATGGTAAAAAATACACAACTTTGATTCAGTCTGGCTGTCCTGGCTGGAACGTAACTCTACCAGGCTGGCCTTACTGAACTCAGATCCACCTGCCTCTGCATCCTAAATGCTGGGATTAAAGGCATGGGCCACCATTTTAAAAACCGTTAAATTGGCATATTAACACAAAGTGAATGCATTTCCAGTTTTTCTCTGAGAATTGTGATGTTTTTTAAAGTGCATTAAGAGATATACAGACACCTTCAAGTGCCAACTCGACAGTTCAGAAGCAAATAAGCTGTGGCCTTGTTCTCAGGAAGGCTTCTATAAGGTAAGGCAAATGTGCATTAGCTCTGCTATCTGACCTTTTGTTAAAGATAAAACACATGCTATCTATAAAATCTGATTAATTACAATACTAACCCATATAACTTAGAAACCTGTGTGTGATCTAGAGGTGAGGTACAGTACTGACTGGGCACCGCAGTACACACAGCCCTCCCTCGCTGCAGGTACTTCTGTGCAGGAGGATGGAGTTCTCAATTCATGGCATGTTAGAGGAGCATCTCTGAATGAGCATTGCATGGCAGGAATCACAGACTCGCACTGGCTTTGGTGAAGAAGGCAAAGGCA
The DNA here is from genome assembly GCA_902729485.2 of Mus minutoides. NCBI lineage: Eukaryota > Metazoa > Chordata > Mammalia > Rodentia > Muridae > Mus > Mus minutoides. The sequence goes on along the minus strand of LR754421.1, from coordinate 32,201 downwards.
GCTCGTTGTCAGAGCAGGCATTACAGAAAATTTCCCCGCAGTTTCTACAGTGGTGCTATTCAATGGAAAAATCAGGGGAAAATAAAACCAAATTAGAAGCCATTTTTGTTGCCACAATGTTTGGAATCACTTTCACTTCTCTTACCTTTCTTTTGGAGAGTGAAAATTCCTTCTCACATAGCTTACAGTGGGTTGCATCTTTGTCTTTTAGCCAGACCAGTCCCTAATATGGAAAGATGAATGTTAATGTTCAAGTCAATAACACCTGCTCCTACTTCAAAAGTATGAAAACAGAAAGGCATTCTCCTGTGCACAATTCCTGTGACTCATTTTCACCATTTCTTAGGGGGTCATTTATGTTCAAAATGAAGGAATAACATAGGAAAGAAGGCACAAGGCTCAGAGTTAGGTGAGAAACTCAGGACATGCCTGGACAGAAGCGTGTCCAGATGTGGGCAAAAGGCCTGAGTTGAAGACAAAATAATAAACAACCCAGCTTCTTGAGGGGACAGTTGATAATGTGCTGTGTTGTCACTGAATGATAACATTCTGGTCCCGAGTAAAACACTGGGAAATAAAATAGCTGACAGTCAGTTGGCTTCTGGAGAAATGATGAGGGCGCGTGCGCCTGGAAGGCTGGGACACTTCTCTGTCTCTGGGTGCAGGGCTCTGCAGGGAAATCCTGTCTCAAAAAATAATAGGGGCTGGAGAGACGGCTCAGCCGCTAAGAGCACTGATTGCTCTTCCGACGGTCCTGAGTTCAAATCCCAGCAACCACATGGTGGCTCACAACCACCCATAATGAGATGTGATGCCCTCTTTTGGAGTGTCCGAAGACAGCTACAGTGTATTCACAAATAAAGTTCAGGCCAGGTGTGTGATGGCATATATCTTTAATTCCAGCACTCAGGAGGCAGGAGAATCAGCCAGAGTTACAGTGAGACCCTGTCTATCTAGACAAGAGTTTATTGAGGGCATATGAGTTGGAGTGGGCAAACAGGTCCCACCACATCCATGCAAGGTGAGAAAACATGTTACAGTGTGGCTCAGTAGTACAGTGTTTACCTAGCATGTGCCAGACCTGTTCAGTTCCATTCCCTGGGAAAGTGGTATAAATCACATGTTGCTTTGGGTACAGAGCTAGATGCCAGAGGAAACAGCTGTAAGAACTTGGAGCAACTCTGCTTTCATAATAGCAGGTTAAAGGCAAGGGAAGCAAACACTTTCTGCTTGGAATCTTTTTAGAATGGAGGGATTTAGGGCAGTGGCTCAGCCATTAAGAGTGCTTCTGTGGGCTGGTGAGATGGCTCAGCGGGTAAGAGCACCTGACTGCTCTTCTGAAGGTGATAAGTTCAAATCCCAGCAACCACATGGTGGCTCACAACCATCTGTAACGAGATCTGGCTCCCTCTTCTGGAGTGTCTGAAGACAGCTACAGTGTACTTACATATAATAAATAAATAAATCTAAAAAAAAAAAGAGTGCTTCTGTTCTTCGAGAGGACCCAAGTTCAATTCCCAGCGTCCACAATGGCCATAATCTTCTGTAATCCCAGTTCCAAATCTAACCCCTTCTTCTGGTCTCTATAGGACTATTTTTTACCTAGTTCAGAGTACTGATATTACAGCAATAACATAACCTAGGTTACAGGACTTATGGATGACATTTTTTTTCCCTTTTGTTTTTCAAAACAGGGTTTCTCTGTGTGACCTGGAATGTGCTCTGTAGACCAGACCAGGTTAGCTTCAAATTCAGAGATCTACCTGCCTCTAGTGCACCACTGCTCCGTGTAACATTTTGATTAAAAAGTTAAATGGAGTTGGGCATGGTGGTGCACACCTTTGGGAGACAGAGGCAGACAGATTTGTGTAAGTTAGAGGCCAGCCTGTTCTACAGAAAGTTCCAAGATAGCCAGGACTACACATAGAAACCCTGGGCGGGCGGGGGTGGGGGAGTGGGGTGTGATTAGAAGTAGAAAAGCCATCACTGACTCCCAGGTCATAGGATTCTCTCAGGTGCCCAAAGTAACACATTGTTAAAGCAGCATTGTATGCATCCGAAGCCTTTCCTAGAAGGACATGTTACTACTAAAGTAGCAGTATAGTCTCATTATACATCCTTTAACAGGTACTAACATTTCCTTCAGTAAGGATGGAGATAGTAATGGGATAGAAAAGTGGCTGCCCCACCCACTCTCCTACAGGGCTGCCAGCCCTTAAATGTCTGATGCTGAGACCAAACCACACCGCCCCCCCATCCCCGGTTCCAAACATTCCAGGGTTGCCAACTTTAAAAAGCTTTCAGCTGTGCTCCCAAACCTGATGATTACTCACCTGGAGTGCTTTGTTGGCTTCTTTTATATCGTCTATTTTAAGTTTCGATCTAAAAACATTACAAATGGGTCCGAATGTTAGTATGCTTGTAAATACAGAACACCTAATATTTCACAGATTGCATATAATTTTAGATCCTAACAATCTCTAATGGGATGTTTTGTTTTGTTTTCTAAATATCCTAAAACAAAAATCAGTGTTTGAGATTTCTACAACTTAATTTTGGTTTTTGTTGAAATAGTCTCACAATCTACAACTGAATTTTTCAGAAACTTCTGTATGTTTGTGAAAGTGCTGTACGAATCCCTGTTAGATTCCCATATAAACCCAGGTGTGGTAGCCTACATCTGTGACCCTAGTTCTTGGGAAGTTATACAGCAAGAAGATAAAAAAGTTCAAGGTCATTCTTGGCTACTTGTATAAATGTTACTTTTTTTTTTGAACCACCACTGAAATTCCATAGCCCAGGCTGGCCTCAAGTCAGGTTCCAGCTAAGGCCTGTGACACCCACCCAGCTTGCATTTCAGTGGCTCTCATCTGCAAGGATTCTCGGCTCAGCAGTGGGTCCGGAAGACTTGAGACTACCAGTTGTTACTGAACATTTGTCACATCATACGAAATGGTTACAATATACCTATAGACAATATTATTCCTCAGAAGGAGGAGTAGTAAAGAGGGGGGGAACAGGGTCCTAAAACAAAAAATTGAAATGGTTTCTTAGATATTTCCCACCTCCACTCATTTTCTTAAAGACTTATTTATGTATGTGAATGTTTTGCCTGCATGTATGTATGTGTACCATATGCATGCATTATGTCCAAAGGTCAGAAAGAGGCCACTAGATTGCCTACAACTGGAGTCATAGATGGTTTTTGTGAGCTACCATGTAGGTAGAGATGTAACCTAGGTCCTGTGTAAGAGCAGCAAGTCCATTCTTTTAAGATTTGTTTATTTTATGTATATGAGTGCTCTGACATAACACCTGCATGCCAAAAGAGGGCACCAGATCTTATATATGGTTGTGAGTCACCATGTGGTTGCTGGGAAATGAACTCAGGATCATTGGAAGAGTAGCCAGCCAGTGCTCATAACTGCTGAGCCATCTCTCCAGCCTCTATTATTTTTTTTAAAGGCGTGCTCTCAAGGCTGGCCCTGATTCTTTGTGTAACTGAGGATGGTTTGAATTCCAGACCTTCCTGTCTCCCAGGTGCTGAGATTACAGCCTTTCCAGGCTTCCTTTTCACTATGGATCCCAATAATAGCATTCTACTACAGAATCACACTGACCCCTGCAGGATAAAAACTACCTTTACTTCTCAACAAACCTGCTCTGTCAATAAGTAGTCAGATAGCCCTGGACATTTTCAAAATTCAGTTTTTGTTGTCCTGACAAAATTAAGTTTCTGGAGTCTTTATCACTGAAGAACTCAAGCAATAGTTTTTGCTCTCACTTACTGGAACCCTTCAGTGCCAGTGTCTATTGGAATGCACAGAACTACTGAAATCCCTTCAAAGTGTCTAGCCTCAAGTGGCCCTCTGCACAGCTGATGGGGTACGTGTGTGCCTTTCACATGTGTGTGAGCACTTAGCTGAAGGAAGAGGAATTACTCGCAGAGTTTGCTGCCAAGTTCTTGCAGAGCCTGTTCTTGTTCCTGATAAATTCTTTTCAACTGCTGATTTTCATCCTGAAGATTAAGAAACTCCTTCAATAGAAAACAGAAAATATAACTTAAAAAGAGAAAAAAACCCTCCAAATTACATCAGTATCATTAATTAGGAAAGTATAAATATCTTTGAGCTTTGTTCTGATAGTGCTTTTATGTCCCAAGTGTTGGCATTACAGGAGTATTCTGTCAAGGTCAGGTAGGGAATTTTCAGGCACTTTCCACCCCCCTCCATTTCTCTCTCGTAAAAAAAGATGTGTATATGTGAGTGTTCTTGCCTGCGTGCATGCGTGTGTCTCCATGTGCATGCTTGATGCCCAGAGGCTAGAAGAGGGCATCCGACCCTGCAGCTGGAGCTAGAGATGGCTATGAGCTGGAATCCTAGCTCCAACTGTCCTGGATATCACTCTAACTAGGCTAGCCTCAACTTCCTGATTCTCCTGCCTCAGCCTACTTAGTACAACCTCCTTACTCATATTCCTAAGAGGATCACTATATCCTGTTTATTCATATACATGTAAATTGTATAAAGTATCTTGCCTTAAAAGATGTATATGTCTTTGTGTGGAGATTAGAAGATAAGACTACCTACCACTTCCTTTGAGACACAGCCTTTCACTGGCCAGAAGCTCACAAATTAGGCTAGACTGGCTGGTCAGTGCCAGGGATGCCTTCCCAGAGCTGAGACTACAGGTCCCACACGCACTTTACTGACAGCCATCCCCTCCGCCCCCAAATCATTATAAAAGCTAATGTCGGGCACAGTGGTTCATGCCTTAGTCCCAGCACTCCTGAGGCAGAGACAGAACTGCTGTGAGTTCAAGGCCAGATGTTGCTATAGAGCTCAAAGATAGTCTGGACTATAGTATGAAATCCTGCTTCCAACAACTTGTCAAGATGGAAAATTTAAAGTTTTACCACTATTTACTTTTTTAAGACTTATGACTTTTTGGGTTTCGTGTCTAAGATGAGATAGGGCATCTTTTTCCTTTTGAAGATCTTCTTGCAAAGTCTGCCTCCATTCCTTCTCGATCTTCAAGTCCGTTTCCAGCTGCACCCTTGAATGGCAAAAATAGAAGCTCGGTGTGTGATAACGTCTCCTGTATCTAAGTGTAGCCTTTAAATCCTAGTTCTCCTGTGTCTACCTCCTAAGCACTGGGTTACAAGTGTGCAGGGTCATGCTAGTGGCACACGCCTTTAACCTCAGCACTCAGGAGGCAGAGGCAGGTGGATCTCTGAGTTTAAGGCCAGCCTGGTCTACAGAGTCATTAGTTCCCTGACAGCCAGGGCTACATGAAAAAACTCAAGAAAAACAACACCAGAGCAATTGTGTGCTTCCATACCTGGCTCTTATTATTTTTTAAAGGTCTTTTTTTAAAGGTTTATTTATTATATGTAAGTACACTTCAGACCCTCCAGAAGAGGGAGTCAGATTTCAATACGGATGGTTGTGAGCCACCATGTAGTTTCTGGGATTTGAACTCAGGACCTTCGGAAAGGCAGTCAGTGTTCTTAACCTCTGAGCCATTTCTCCAGACCCCCCCTCCTTTTTTTTTTTTTTTTTTTGTTTTTTTCAAGACAAGGTTTCTCTGTACTCTTGGTTGGCCGCGAACTCAAAGACATCGGCTTGCCTCTGCTTCCCAAGTGTTGAGATTAAAGGCATGTGCCACCAGTGCCCAGTTTAAAGGCTTATGTTTTAATGACTAGTGGTAGTGAGACACCTGATACGGTGCTATGGACTGAAACAGAACTAGTGATCTTCTGTAAGAGGAGTTCTGTGCCACTGAGCCATCTCTCCAGTCCCTTTATTTTTATTTTTTGAGACAGGGTCTCATATATTTCAGGCTGGCCAGAAACTTGCTACCTAGCCAAAAATGACCTTTAATTTCTGGTCCTATTGACTCTGCCTATATTAACCAAGACCCAAATTTAAGGCCACACACCTTTAATCCTAGTTCTTGGAAGGCAGAGGCAGGCAGATCTCTTTTTGTTTGTTTTGTTTTGCTTTTGAGACCCTGACTTAGTGGGTAAAAAGCTTCTCTTCTGCCAAAAGTCTGAATTTGATCCCACAGTCCCACATGGCAAGGAGAAACCCAAGTAAGTCTGTAACATTCACATGCATACTCCAGCACATGCATGCTAATGGACTAAATAAACACATAGAGTAAAACCATGCATTGCCTATGTCTGTATGTACAAAGAAAAGTCTTATTTTGTCCTTATTTTATTGAACTTGGGGCTTTGCACAAACTAAGAAGCACATAATTTACCAGTGAGTTACACTGTAGCCCAGAACAGTTGAAAGGGTTTCAGCCCTTGCTCTATAAGGGTCACCAATGCTCCTCCCCAGGGACCATGCACTCACTGCCTCTGCTGTTCAAAGAAGATGGGCTGGAGGGGATGACTCAGCAGTTATGAGATACACAACTACATGTAACTAAAAGTGGATACAGCTCAGTGGATAGAATACTTATGTCCCGTAAGCACACTCTGGGGTTTGACTCCCAGCATTACATAAGCCAGTATGGTACTTACCTGTAATCCCAGCATTCAGAGGTGGAAGCAGGGAGAGCAAAGGTTCAAAGTCACCCTCCCTTATGAAGGGAATTATGTAGACCCACCTGGGGTATGAGACATTATCTCTAAAAGAGTATTCTTACAACTACATTTTCTCTATCCCCCCCCCACCCCTCTCTCTCCTCCTCTCCCTTTGTGTGTGTGCACGCGTTTGGAGTTTGAACCCAGGGCCTCACTGAGTGAGGAACAGACGTGTGCAGGAGTTTGTAAGTCAGAGGGCACCCTAAGGAGTCATTGTCTCCATCCACCGCATAGGGCCTGGAGACTGAACTCAGGCTTGCTGGTAACTGCGTTTTCATATCGAGCTGTCACAAGCATCCCACACACCTTCTTTAGGTACTTGTACTGGCTAGCAGAGACCATGTTAGTACAAGATTTTGATCCCATGACCAAGCACTCACAGCTGTTGCTCCTTCTGCGAGATCTGTCTCTGCAGACTGTCGGATTGGCTCAGACACTCCTGGGCATATCTCTCATCCTCAGCTTCTGCTTCCTTTCGCGCCTTCTCTGCTTGCTGCAATCTGGTGTAATTCAAATCAACTTTGGGTAAAACTGAGGCTAGAACTAGGGTGTAAAAGGGTGAAGAAGACAAAAGAAAAACGGGGAAATAGAAACATTTCTAAATGAAAACAAAGTTTGGGGGAGAACTCACAAACTCAAACATGAAAGAGCCACACAATGTCTAGGAATTGTTTTATGCTTCTTTTTTTTCAACATAAGATATAATATGCCCAGAAAAACTATCTTTAAATTTGCTTTATTTCTTGTTCATAATTAATGCAAAGCAATACAGTTTTTTACTGTTGGAGGATGATTTCAATCTCAAATATGGCTAGGTATGATACTGCCTTTTTACAAAGCCATGAGCTTGAGTCTCTAGTAAGTGCAGAACACACCTGTCGTATGTGATGCTAAGATGTGTGTGTGCCAGGAATCAAGTGCACTACAAGGCCAAGAGCAAAGAGCAACAGTTAGAGTTCTCAGGGATGGAGTCTTCCATCAGAGCTCTGTGCAGTTGCTTAAGTATGCAAAGCTGTATATGTATGTGCGTATATGTATATTTTTAAGATTCAAAAATATTTAGTGCTTGGCATTCCCTAGAGAATTTTTTAAAGATACTTATTTTACATTTATGAATGTTTTGCTTGCATGTATGTCTATGCACCACATATATGCTTGGTGCCCACGGAGGTCAGAAGCAGGTGTCAGATCCCATGGGACTGGAACTGGAAGCCACACCATGTGGGTGCTGGGAAGTGAACCCAGGTCATGTCCTCTGTAAGAACATGTGCTCTTAACTGTCACATTATCTCCAGCAATACAATTTTTATTCTTTGCTTGAATCTTAAAGAATAGCTTAGGATGTCACATTTCCCTGTTCTTATTTAAGTCACTGTTTGTCCCCGGGCCCAGCTACACTCCTTGCCTCCCTTGGCCATCAAGATTTGAGGTTTATCTTCAATATTTTATAAGAAAATATTTCCCAGAACTCAAGGTACACTAACTCTTCACAGGAAGTCACAAGAGAACTCCTGCATCTTCATATCTGCCTCCAACACCCTAAGTAAGGCCACACACACTGCGAGTATAAAAGCCTCCGAGAAAGGAGAGGGAGTCAGTTACCTCTAGGTCTACATTGAAATGAAAGGATTAAGGCGGTAGGGCTGGACTCGGCTCTCTGCTAAGGTTACAGGAGGTAAAGTAACTGAGGTAGGCCTGCAGTTGTGCTATCACAAGAGGGCGGGAGGATTAGAAAATGGAGGTGCTAAAGCCCAGGGCAGTGGCCAGCCTGGCTTGAGAACTGCTTTAAAAACTTAAAAATCAGGAGCCGTTAGGCAGAGTATGCCAGTGGGTGTGGGTATATGTTTTATCTGTGCCAACACAGCTTGAAAACAAATGTTTCTAGCTTCCATCGAAAGGTAGCTAAAAAGATAAAACTTTGAAAGTCTTGCCATCCTCAAAGGTGGGACTCAGATCTGCCCTTGTGCATAAGGCTGAGGAGTGCGTGTGAGGAGCCTGCCAGGGCACCTGCCGTTTCTCACAGCAGCCATGGAGGGTCCCTGCAGCCTGGACATTTGAGATAGCATAAATGCTTTTCCATTTAACATGTGAGTATGGGTTCTGCTCTGGGAGTGGGCTTCAGAAGGAGATGTCTTTGACCAGCTTGTACTGGTCCTGAGGGTCACTGCTAGCACTTTTCACCAATGACACTGCAATTGTCCTAGTTTGAGTTAACAAGTCGTTGTCACTTCATAATGGAATGGACAGAAATCAAAGACAAGAAACGGTAATAAAGATGTCCAAAATGTAAAAGTGGGGATAAAGAAAACAACGAAAAGAAAGAAGAAAAAAGAAGAAAGAGGATGTCAATAAAAGAATATTTGTGTCATAAAGCATCAGTAGTTATGTTTTTCCTAAGTAGGTTCAAAGAAAGCAATGGTGACACATGTTGACTCAACATGACAGGGCAATGGGTACAGAAGGTTTCCAACAGTAAAGTGAAAGGCCAGGATAGAGCGCTCCACTGACATGAGACCCTGCCTTGGGGAAGCAGCTTCCTGTAACGCATGCTGCTTTCAGAGAGGAGACAGCCAGGGTAGAGGGAGAGGGCAGCTCCTCGGGGGGCAGTCCCTCTGAGACAGCCCCAGTTCAGTTTTTCAAGTCTTTGTTTTATGTCACAGACAAAATGACAAGAAACCACAGATATTGTGCCTTTAAATTATCTCCAAAAAGGCAACTTGAAATGAATTGCCCTAAATAAAGCAACTTGGTTCCATGCAGCAACCAAAACAAAAAGACAAGGCCTGGCTTGGCCTCGGCAGACACAGGCTCAGGGTAAGGTCTTTCTAACAACTCCGTGGCAGGTGTCAGAGGGAGAAAGGAAGGGAGAAGGGAGAGACTCAGGTGAGTGTCCTACCTTTGCTCCAGCTGCCTCATGGCTGTGGTGATCTTATTGGTCTTTTCTTCTAGTCGGGCAATTATTTCATTTTTTTCTTTCAAGCCATCTTCAGAGCCCTGTTTATAAAAACAAAACAGCTATGGTGATTTTGATTTTGAAACCTAAACATTAGGCCAAGTATAGTTTCGTTTGCCTTGGAATCCTAGCACTCGGGAGGCAGACATAGGAGGATATGGGTTCAATACCAGCCTCACTACACAGGAGCATTGAGGCCAGCTTAGGCATCAGACCCTCTCAAAAATAACCAAAATACTGGATGCACCAAACAGGCTCAGAAGATCCACATAGCTGACCTATGGAGTAGACCTATGGAGCCCATTTGATGGAAGGAGGGGTTACTCTTGAAACTGTCCTCTGACTTCCACACATATTCCAAGGCACATACACAGCCCACTCATAATAATACAACAACCAAAAAAAACCCTCTCATACTTCAATGTGATTAATAAAAAACAGGCTGAGCATGGTGGTTTATGCCTTTATCCTAGCACTCAAGAGGCAGAGAAAGGTGGATCTCTGTGAGTTTGATGTCAGCCTGGTCTATAGGGTGAGTTCTAGAACAGCCAGAGCTACACAGAGAAATCCTATCCTGTCTGGGAGTGTGGGTTGGGGGAGTTGCATTTTAAAACATTTTGAATAAGATAGAGGCAGGCAATGTAAATTCAAGGCCAGGGCTACCAGGAGAGTGAGATCATTCAGTGGGTAAAGGTGTTTGCCGCCAATCCGGAAAATCAAAGATGGATCCTCAAGATCTATACAATGAAAGAAGACTGCCCACTGCACAAGGTATACTCTCATTTCTATGTGTGAGCACTGTGGTACACAAACACCAAAAAAATAAGTGTAATTCATTCCTGAGTGCCAGATGTGGAGCACAGGCCTTTATCCCAGCACTGCAGATGCAAAAACAGGCAGATCACTTGGGAGTTCAAGGCCAGCCTGGCCTAAGAAGTAAGTTCTAGGCTAGGTGTGGTAGCGCACGCCTTTAATCCCAGCACTCGGGAGGCAGAGGCAGGTGGATTTCTGAGTTCGAGCCAGCCTGGTCTACAGAGTTATTTCCAGGACAGCCAGGGCTATACAGAGAAACCCTGTATAGAACCCCCCCCCCCAAAAAAAAGTAAGTTCTAGACTAGTCAAGGCTACATACACAGTGAGAGCCTGGAGGGATGGCTCAGTTATTAAGATAACTTGTTTTGGCAGAGGGCCTCAGCTTGGTCCCCAGCTTTCACATGGTGGCTGACAACCATCTTCAACTCCCGTTCCAGAGGGTTCCATGCCCTCTTTGGACCTCTAAGGGTACAAGGCATACGTGTGGTGCACATTCATACAATCTAAATTTTTTTAAAAATAGTGACATTTATAAATTGGGAGGAGAGAGGAAGAAGGAAAAATAGATTTGGGACTGGGTGGGTGGGATGTCCCTAATCTGATGAGGCCTAGGGTTGGATCTCAGCACAAAAAAAAGGGGTGGGGGGTATTTTTTGTGAATTTGTAGCTTAAGTGTACAAGTTAGTTACGGCCTGCAATAACAATTGCAAGTCAACTACGTCTTGTGTTGGGAAGAAAATAGGCTGGTGAGATGCCTCAGGAGGCACTTGCCAACATGCCTAATGGGTTTCATTTCTAAAACCATGTGGTGGAAGCAAAGGGCTGATTCTCACAGAGCATCCTCTGACCGCCACACTTGCACCCTAGCAAGTGTGTGCTTGCAGTCTCAGCGCTGAAAGAAGAGTCAACAGAAGCAGATAAGCGGGCCACCCTTCCCTGTGCCCTGTCTATCGGGAGCAGGCAGCTTCAGGAGCTAGGGCTGCCAACCACTCCCCCACTGCCTTCCCCAGCATGACTGACGGTCCCTCAAACTACCTTAAGTAGTCTGTTCCAGCAATGAAAAGAGGAATGTACCTTCTCAAAGGAGAAAGGATCCAGGCATGGTGGCACGCACTGAATTCCAACACTTAGGAGGCAGAGGCAGTGGCAGTTTAGGAGGCCAGCCTTGTCTACATAGTGAGCTCCAGGACAGCCAGGGCTATATAAAGAAACCCTGTCTCATGAAACAGAGATCAAGGTGGAGGTGGCTCTGTGAGTGGTACAGGGTTTGTCCATCATGCGAGAAGCCATGAGTTTAATTCCTAGCAATGCCAAGAGTCAAAGAACATTGAGTACCTGCAGCTTTTGATACATCTCAATGTTGATTGCTTTGACTTCTTCCAGCTGTTGCCGAAGGCCTATGAGAGTGTCTTGTTTCTCGTGAATGTCTTTCTCCAACAACTTCATAGCCAGCTCCATCTCATGCTTCATGCCAACTTGTACTGATAGCTCATTCTCCACATCCTGCAATTTCACAGTGTCTTCAATTTCAGGTTATCAAAATCAGATGTGCAACCGTTACCAAGGCTGGGAGCACTGGTCCACTCCTCTGTTCTGTTTAAGTCTATTATTCAACATCAGCCTGCCTGGTGTGGCGGTTCACACTTGTAGTCCCAGCACTGAAGAGAATGGGGCAGGAGGACTGCTTTGAGTTCAAGAGCAGCCTGGGCTACACAGTGAGGTCTGTTTCAAAAACCAGGTCTGGGCCTACTGCTGTACACCTTTAGTCTAGCACTCCTCAGGAGGAGTGTTGGAGATTAGAGCTCTGTGTCACCAAGACCAGGTATTTTTCCCCCCCAACTTTTTGATTCATTGTTTCACATCATGCACACCAGTCTTTCTCATCTTCCCATCCCCTAGTATGTACCCCCTTCCCTTGCAACCTCCCCCATTTAAAAAAAAAAAAAGGTAAAAACATCGAGATGTGTTTTTAAAGCAACATGGCTCTATAGGCATCATTTAGTTTATGGCGCAGCCTAGAACCACCTGTGGTGTGTCTGGGGGCTTAGGGTGGGGGTGGGGGATGTCTGGACCGTTAACTGATAGAGGAGGGCCCAGCCTACTGTGTATAATGCACTTCCCTAGCCATGTGGGCCTAAGCTATATAAATAAAGCTAGCTCAGCACCTCTGAGTGAGCAGTTAAGCTTCAGGCTCCAGCCTTGCGTTCCCACCTTGCCTTCTCCCAGAAAAGGACTGTGACCAGTCCTTTCCTCCTCTATGTAGACTTCAGTCGTCAGTGTGTCATCACAGCCACAGAGAGAACTAGAACAGTGGGGAGCTTGACTGCCAAGCCCAGTGAGCCAAGTTCATCCCCTGTAGCAGAAGACCCACATGATAGAAGGAAGAACTGACTGTGGCAAGCTAAGCCTCTGACCTACACACACGTGCCCTGGCATGTGTGCAGACATACAGAATAGAGGCAAAACCAAGGTGTCAAAATGCATGATGGGTGTCAGGTTCGACTCCACCTCCAAGAGGCTAAGGCTGAGACACCTGAGTGGTGTTGCCTGAGTACACCAGCCCCAGAATTCTGCTAATGTAAATGAGAGGTTAAATTACCTGCCGGAGCTGTGACTCATCTCGAAGCTGCCTTCTGGCGTCGTTATACATCTCGTCTAGGCCTTGCCGGGAATGCTTGTATGTTTGAAGCTCCGTTTCTACATCCACTTTGGTAACCTAGGGAGAAAAGGTCACACCTCACATGGGGCTCTGTCATCCCTAGCTTCCATGACCCAGGACCCCAGCCCTCTGCAGGGGTGACTCACCTCCAGGTGCTGCCGAGTTCTCATTAAGATCAGCTCATTTTCACTACGCAATTGATGGTTTTCTTCTTGGAGCTTTATGATATTATTCTTTGCTATTGCTAACTGCAAAATGTGAAACACAAACAAACAGCCATTCTGAGCATCTTTGGGTAGACTTTCTATACAGGCTATGTGTGTGGCTGCAGACTGCAGGGAAGAAGACCCTAAAACCACTAAGAACAGTCACAATGCACAGAAGATTCCATTGTAAAAGTGTGCCCTGGGCTGGGGAGATGGCTCAGCAGCCAAGAGTGTTTCCTGTTCTGCAGTGGACTGAGGCCCAGTTCCCAGCATCCACGCAGGAACTCACAACCATCTGCAACTCCAGTTCCAAGGATCTGGTGCCCTCCTCTGGCCTCCATGGGCACCAGGATGCATGTGGTACACAGATATGCATGCAAGCAAAACAACCATACACATAAAAATAGGTATGCTCGGGGCTGGTGAGATGGCTCAGCGGGTAAGAGCACCCGACTGCTTTCCGAAGGTGATAAGTTCAAATCCCAGCATCCACATGGTGGCTCACAACCATCTGTAACGAGATCTGGCGCCCTCTTCTGGAGTGTCTGAAGACAGCTACAGTGTACTTATATATAATAAATAAAATAAATCTTTAAAAAAAAAATAGGTATGCTCATCTTGTTTATTTTAGTGGAGCGTTTTTTAGACAGGAACTCACTATACAGCCCTGAGTGGACTTGACCTCAGATCTGCCTGCCTGTCTCCTGAATGCTGGGATACCAGGCATGGCCACCACTCCTGACTATATTATTCTTTTCACCATTTCTTTTTTAGAGGGGTGTGTGTGTGTGTGTGTGTGTGTGTGTGTGTGTGCCTGCATGTGTGTATGTACATCATATGTGTACCTGGTCTCCTGACTTCCTAAAAGTGTGTTGGATTGCCCGCAACTGGAGTTACAGATGGTTGTGAGCCACTATGTAGGTGCTAGGAATTGGACACCTGGTCTCCTGCAAGAGCGGCCAGCGCTCCTAACCACTGAGCCATCTTCTTAGCCCCGTATACAAATTCCCTCCATGGTTGAAGCACATGCTCATCTGCCAGGCTTGTGAGAAATGGTGCTCTAGTCAGACTCACTGTATGTGGAGTGTGGTACGGGAGGAAGCCCAGAAGAGTGATGTATAAAGCAGGCACACTGTAAAGACGTGTGCACGTGGAAAGAGATGGTGCTGGGTTTGAAATGTGACAAATGTTCATGGTGACTCAACAGGACCCCCACCCCATGGATGTGACAGGTGGCAGGACTCCAAAACTGTGTCCCCTCAGACAACTTTAGATCAGGGCTTTACACTAGTACCCAGGTACCTGGGCTCTGAAGCCTGGAATGAAAAGGAAAATCCTGAACGAGTAGAGCAGGGGCCATTCCCTGAAAGTGGCAGGAGTTTGTACATTTCTGAATACTCCAAGGAAACAGCTCAAACCTTGTTGTGTATGGAAGGCCAAAAAGAAACAGGCTCATGGGAAGCTTCAGAAAATCCCCAAGAAGGATCCCACCAGCAATGCATACATGGGGTTCTTAAGTGTTTCTTTGGGATTGTTTTGTTTTGAGACAGTCTCATATAGGTCAGGCTTGCTCAAATTCGATGATATGTAGCTGGCCTTGAACTTCCTAGCATTTCCCTGCCTCCCATGAGCTGCGATCATAGGTGAGTGCCAACATGCTAGGCCTCACACATACATTTCTTATTTGCAAATATTCAACTTCTCACAGCTGCCTGGTAAGGACAATTCTAAAAAGAATTCTAATTAACGTGGAAAAATAGGGTCATAGTGCTAATAACAGACTTTGGGCATACTTTATGCATCTACCATATTTCAGAAAATAGGTTTGACAGACTTAAGGAAAAAAAAAAAAGTCAAGTGCACACCTTTAATCCTGGAACTTGGGAGGCAGAGGAAAGCCCAGTCTACACAGTGAGACCCTATCTCGAATAAATAAGAAGCAACTCTACAAATAGAAGAGCTGAATTTTAGCCGGGCGTGGTGGCGCACGCCTTTAATCCCAGCACTCAGGAGGCAGAGGCAGGCGGATTTCTGAGTTCGAGGCCAGCCTGGTCTACAAAGTGAGCTCCAGGACAGCCAGGGCTATACAAAGAAACCCTGTCTCGAAAGACCAAAAAAAAAAAAAAAAAAGAAGAGCTGAATTTTTAAAGAGGTTTATTCATGCGCTGGAGAAAAGAGCACCGACTGCTCTTTCAGAGGTCCTGAGTCCAATTCCCAGCAACCACATGGTGGCTCACAACCTTCTGTAATGGTATTCGATGCCCTCTTCTGGTGTGTCTGAAGACAGGATTACACAGTCCTGCTCATGAGGAGAAATATCTGACTAGTCAGACAATGACAGCTGGATCTACACTTAGATGAACGAGAATCTCATTCCATGAGTTTAGGATTCTGTGTGACTTTTGTCTCTGGGCTGATTTCCAGTTACAATCACAAATAACAGTACCCCAGAGTATGCGACTGGGACCTTAAGGTCTGTGTGGGTATTCTAGAACTCACAGTCTTGGACTGCAGTGCCCCACCATGTGTGGATGTGTGTGTGTGGGGGTGAGTATGTGACTGACTGTATGTATGTTATGGTTTGGCAGATGCTAACAGCAAATTCATGCTTGAAACAGAAAGGATCGCAAACAACAGGTACTCAGGAAACAAGCATCCGTTGCTGGGGAACTGTACCTCTTCGATCAGCTTAGTGTTTGACTTTTCTAACGAGTCCACTCTTGAATGGAGGCTGCTGACTGTGCTGCTGGAATTGGCAATGGAAAAAAACTCATTCAAAATCACTCAAGTTCAAAAAGGCTAGGACAGGACAGCACACCTCCCCCACCTGACTCACAGTTAATGACCCACAACAAATTCTTAGAGGGGAACAATTTCATTAATAACCTGGCTAACTGGAGCTGAGCTAAAACAGCAACAAAGACCACAGCAAAACAATCAACATTTCTATTCCAATTTCTCTTGGATTGACTCAGCCCAGGGCCTTGAGCACGTAAGGCGGGTCTTACTTAGCTTTGGGTTTTTTTATTTTTTAAGAAGGGGCCAGGCTGGTCTCAGACTGACTAGCAGAACCTTGAACATCTGACCTTACCTCTGTCTACTTCCCAGTACGAGGATTATTACAGGCATGGGACGCAGCTCCCCTGTGTATTATTAATTTCTGCTCTGCATCTAGACAGCCCCTCAAGCGCCTCTCAAAAGCACTTAATAAACAAAGATGCTAAGGAGAAAGGAATGAAGATTCAGCTGGAAACAAAGCAGATCCTACAGTGAGATTCATTAGTAAGGTGCTAAGAGTACTCACTTGAGTTGTCTGTTTAGCTCTTCAACATAATTCTTTTGGTCTAAGATGGCGGCAATTTGAACGTTCCTATGATAAGAGAAAAGAGAGGCTTAAGATATACCTAAATGGGCTGGAGAGATGGCTCAGAGGGTAAGAGCACTGACTGCTCTTCCAAAGGTCATGAGTTCAAAGAGAAAAGAGAGGCTTAAGATATACCTAAATGGGCTGGAGAGATGGCTCAGAGGGTAAGAGCACTGACTGCTCTTCCAAAGGTCGTGAGTTCAAATCCCAGCAACCACATGGTGGCTCACAACCATGAGAGCTGATGCCCCTCTTCTGGTGCATCTGAAGTCAGCTACAGTGTACTTATGTATAATAATAAATAAATCTTAAAAAAAAAAAAAAAAGATATACCTAATTCATCTGGAAATGTGTAAAAATCACCACAATGATAAAGTACAGCTTTGCCTTTAAAACGGGCTGCTGTACATCAGTGAACTGAGCACTGGGAACCCTGCTGAGCAACCTGCTTGCTAGTGGGCCCTTAAACATTTTAAACTTAGAGCCAATTGGATAAATGCCACCACTGGCACAAAATTGTTACTCAGGTGTCTCTCAGCAAGGACAGATAAGACCAAGATTCCTTAGCTGGGCGGTGGTGGCGCACGCCTTTGATCCCAGCACTCGGGAGGCAGAGTCAGGTGGATTTCTGAGTTGGAGGCCAGCCTGGTCTATAAAGTGAATTCCAGGACAGCCAGGGCTATACAGAGAAACCCTGTCTCGAAAAACCAAAAACAAAAAAACAAAAAAAAACCCCCAAGATTCCTGCTGTGGTCCAATGTCAACCTCTAAGGGACGTTTTCTTATCTGTCCAGGAAAAGCACAAGTCAGGGCTCCAGGGAGGGAGGAACAGATACCACACCGTGAACAGACAGCTCACAAATAGGGACAAGGAAAGTACAACCCCAAAAGGAGGAGGAGGATGTACGGACATACCTTTCCTTGTTTCCGATCTCTTCTTCATTCTTTAAATACATGGAGAAATCAATCACTCCAACCTGAAGTTAATAAACCCATTTTTATTTAATGACAAGTACTGGTCAGCAGGTCTGGCGTTGACGGGTAGTCCTGTCAGTTTTCCCTGGCTTGAGGGATGAGGGGTCTGGGAAGCCTGCCCCTGGGGTCTCGGGGTGTTTCGGGGGATGTTTAGGTCCTGATAGCTCTAAGGTAAGGGATGGTTTGTCCCTTCTTTATTTAAAGCCTGAACAGACTACAAGGAGCCAGGAGAACTGTGGTAACTGGCACCTGGCTGGAGGAAGGCACTGCTGAGGACCGGGCTCTAAAGGATACATCTTGGCCCTGGGCCTTGCCTGCCACTCTTTTTCAGCCACCCTTTCTGCCATATCGCTCCCTCGACACCACAGGCCCATAGCTCAATCCAGTCTGCCAGAAACCTTGCAAACCAGGAGCCCAAATAACTCTCTCCCTCCTGTGTGGTGGCTTGAATGACAAGTAGCCCCCAAAGACTTGCATATTTTACCACTTGGTCTCCAGCAATTGTCACTCTTTGGAGAGGGTTTATAGCGACACTCCATTTCCTGTTCCTGTGGGCATGGTGCACCTCCCCCACCATTAAGGACTCCAGCCCTCGGCAACTGAACCAGAACAAGTTACTTTGGGGGATGACGTTTCATCCTAACAACAGAAAAGTAATACTTAAGCTGTTTCTATTAGCTGTTTGTCTAACACAACATGCAACTGAATTTTGCTAAAGTGACTAACTGGGCTGTGTACAACTTAAGGCTAACAAGGACCCAGGAAGAGCTGTGCGCAAGAAAGACACAGGTCTGCGTTACCCACGATCACTCACCTGGGAGTCTAGGTCCTCTCCCTTCACACACAGATTGGCATCGATCACGTTCAGGCCGACCAGCAGCCCGACAATCACGGCTCCCTCCTCCTCCATCATCAGTGCGTGATACTCATAGAACTCACTGGGAATGTGAAACCAGAGACCGGCATCACAAACCCAGCTCTTACGACTCAGCCTGGAAACCTTAACACCTTACCAACCTCGTCTCCCACCTGGTAGGCGCGGATCTACCTAAGTTCCTCTAAATGACATTCTCAACACTTAACCTGTGAAAAGGCTCGATATCCACATAAAAAACAAAAGGACTGATGGAGGCAGGAGAGAGAGACATTTTGAGGGAAAAATGGAAAGCAAAAGAAAAAGGGGTAATGCTGTGCATGAAAGCTTGTGCCTTGAATCCCCAGGAGGCTGGGACAGGAGGATTCCTATGAGTTCAAGTCTAGCCTGAATTACACAGTAAGTTCCAGGCCAGCCTAGGTGGAAAGTTAGACCATGGTTTGTTTGTTTGTTTGTTTGTTTTTAAGTTATTGTTTTATTATTTTATACCTGTGTTTTGCCAATGTCTATCTATATAATACAACATGCGCACAGTGCCCACAGAGGCCGTAAGAAGGCATCTGATTCCTGAGCTGCCACTGTGGGTGCTGGGATCTGAATCCAGGTTTTCTGGATGAGTCTCCAGTGCTCTTAGCTGCTGAGCCATCTCTCCAGCTTGTGGACCCTGTCTTACAGTCAGAACGGAGGTGATCGGAAGACCTGGGATGCTGGACTCTCAGGACTCAGTAACTGCTGCTGATCTGATTATAACACTTGTAATTACAGCTGACATTTCAGTCCCCACATTTATTAAGACCTTTGGATAGCTAGCTATGGTGGCACATGCCTTTAATCTCAGCACTCAGGAGGTAGAAGTACCAAGATCTCAAGTTAGAGGCTAGCCTGATCTACATAGCAAATTCCAAGCCAGCCATGGCTACTAGTGATGCCCTGTCACAGACAGATCATATAGGTCTGAACATTTTGCTTGCTTACATGTATGTGCACCAGACTGGTGCCCTTGAAGGCCAGGAGAAAGCATAGATTCCCCCGGAATTAGATGGTTATGAGCTGCCGCGTATGGACTAGAAACTGAACCCTGGTTCTCTGCAAGAACAGCATGTGCCCTTAACTACATAGCCATCTCTCTAGGCCCCTAAGTATTCGTAATGGGTAGGTAATCATCAACTGAGGACACATGGTTAAGTACGCTCTTAAAGTGTCCAAGCAAGATACTTGGTCCCCAGGCGTACTGGTGCACACCGGTAGTGCTCGTACTTGAAAGGTAGGCAGGAGGAGCAAGAACTCAGAGTCTTCCTCAGTTATGAAGTAAGTTCAAGACCAGTCTGAGCTATATGAGACCCTGCTGAGAGAGAGGGAGGGAGAGACACACAGACTTGAAAAGAGAACAGTCTAAAACTGACGTTCCCAGTTTCATTATAATCAGGAAGAGCTCAGATGCCAATAAGCATTCTGTGTTTCACCTACGGCTTTATTTGGTCCTCAGAATACTGTTGGGGACTCTCAGTGCTTCAGCTACGCCTATTTCACAGATGCAAAAGGCTGAGATGTGAAACAAGACTCATAAATAAAACCAAACATAGAACACTAGTCCCAAAATAGCAGAGGCTGGGGCCGAGAGAAGCCAGGCCAGGGGTCGCCGGGGGTCGCCGGGGGCCAGGTCCCTTTGAAGAAAGATGTCTTCAGTGTTTGACCTTCAGTTAAACATCGCTCATGATACAGCTGAAGTGCTCATTAAAGATCTTAAAAAGAAATCTTCAAACCCCCAAGTCCCACTGCAAACGTGCATCCATAGAATTGTGACTTGGAGGAAGGGAAGCAACTTGGAATAATCGTGCTGAGGTTATCCTGTGATCAGCGGTGATAGCTGATGGGATTTCTCTCAGGCTGCGGGCTCCTTGGTGGCATGTCCCTCTCCTGTCCTTTGCTTTCTCATTTTTTTTTTTTTTAAGATTTACTTTATTTACTATATGTAAGTACACTGCAGCTGTCCTCAGACACTCCAGAAGAGGGCGCCAGATCTCGTCACGGATGGCTGTGAGCCACCATGTGGATGCTGGGATTTGAACCCATCACCCTCGGAAGAGCAGTCGGGTGCTCTTACCCGTTGAGCCATCTCACCAGCCCCTGCTTTCTCATTTTGCTGCTCCTTCTCTTTTCCCGTATTTCATACATATTTCCTCCCTTCTTTTTTGGATGGCAACATATAGATGTAATAAAAAAAAAAAATGAACATGACCTAATGATACTGACCTTAGGAGCTCCCTCTGGATAATTAAGCAACGCAGGTAATCGGCCATTTTTTTCTGCATGAGGGCTAATCGGAGCCACGCTCTAGCACGACCAAGGGGAGTCCTAGAAAGAGGAGCATCGGGTTACAAGACAGCCTTAGTGCAAAATTCACTGGCCAAGCGCTCCCTATCCATTGATAAATGCTGTTCACCTTTAGAGCTCGAGGCCGATGTCTGGGGAGGGGCAGGTGGAGGGAGGATATGCACATGCGCACCTGTGCTCCTTTTACCAAGTGGACAAACCCGGAGACCAAAGATTGGCATTGGCATGGCTTTCCTCTCCTGCTTCTCCACTTTATTTTTGGACATGGTCTCTCACCGAACCTAAACTATCCTGCCCAGTGAGCCTGTCTGCCTTTTCACCTAGGGCACCGAGTTTTTACTGGGGTTCTGAGGGTACAGACTCAGGACTTCATGCCTGTGCAGTTAACACTTTACCCACTGAGCGATCTCTGTGGTCCTTATGGTAGTGTTTACCTTTTATGGGCATCTATATGCATCTAGTGCCTACAGAGGCCAAAAAGGGCACTGGATCCCCTAGAGCCGGACGAGGACATGAAGAGTGTGGGCTGCTGGGCGGTGGTGGCGCACGCCTTTAATCCCAGCACTTGGGAGGCAGAGGCCAGTGGATTTCTGAGTTCGAGGCCAGCCTGGTCTACAGAGTGA
This sequence comes from Mus minutoides, assembly GCA_902729485.2. Taxonomy (NCBI): domain Eukaryota; kingdom Metazoa; phylum Chordata; class Mammalia; order Rodentia; family Muridae; genus Mus; species Mus minutoides. The sequence goes on along the minus strand of LR754421.1, from coordinate 10,805 downwards.
GTTCCAGGACAACCAGGGCTATACAGAGAAACCCTGTCTCGGAAAAACAAAACAAAACAAAAACAAAAACAAAAACAGAGCGTGGGCTGCCAGGTGCATGCTAGGAAATCAAACTCTTGTCTTCTCAAAGAGCTGGGCCATTTTTCCAGCCCCTTATGCTAGTTTTTTGAGCAAGTAATTCTCCCCCTAGGTGGTGGTTTGTTTGTTTTTGTTTTTTGAGTTTTGGGGGTTGTTTTTTTTTTAGTATATAAGTGTTTGCTTAAATGTATCTTTGTGTATCACATAGGTGCAGTACCTGCCTACCAACGTGAGAAGAGGGTGTTAAGTGCCCTAGGACTAGAGATACAAATGGTTATGAGCCACCATATGGGTGCTGGGAATCAAATCCAGGTTCTCTGGAGGAGCAGCCAGTGCTCTTAACCACTGCCGTCTCTCCAGGCCCAAGTTATTTCAGGCTGTAAGCTTTGGAAGAAAGAATTCTCTGGAATGTTACTTCTATTAGAGGTATTATATCATAGTGAGCTGGGCCTTCACACTTACACCATGGCACATGTGTCTGCAAGGAAACACACACATACTCTTGAACATGAACACACGTACACACGTACACACACACACACACACACACAGAGAAATAAACATTTGGGGTAAAAATAGAAACAGCTACACCATCATATTCCTAAGGATTAAGGGCTGCTGAGACAAGCCTGGTGCCCCAAGTTCCAGCCTCAGATCCCACCATGTAAGGAGAAGGCTGACCCTCAAAGTCCTTCTCTGACTTCCATATGTACAGTATGACATCCATGTGCCCTCTCGCCCCCACATACACATCATACACATGTGTGCGCGCACGCGCACACACACAAACACACATACATAACAAAATACAAGTTTAAAAAATGGAGGAGCCAGGTGTGGTGACACACATCTTTAATCCTAGCACTCAAGAGGCAGAGGCAGAGGGATCTCTGTGAATTTGAGGCCAGCCTGGTCTACTGAGTGAATTCCAAGACAGTCAGACATGTAAAGCGAAACTCTGTCTCAAAAAAAGAAAAAAAAAAAAAAAAAAAAAAAACCAGTTTCCTAACTTGAAGAACAGTTTTCCACATTCATGATTTCAGAGCTAGAATGCACCGGCTTGCGGGATTTCTAGTTGTTGTCCAGATACAGTTTCTCTGAGGGAAACTGAGGTGAGCTGGAACGTGAACAGTGAACAGCAGGAGGAAAGGGGAGCGGGGCTCAGGCCAAGAGGGTGGTAACGCAGCCTGTGAGCATTGAGAGATGGGCAGATGTACTTCAGGGAACAATCCACCATACTTACTTAAGCCCAGGCAAGTCCCGGACACTCGCTCCAATCTCCTCTGCTTCTGGGTACAGCTTCTCCACCAGTTCCAGGGGGCCCCAAATAGTTTTGTTATAACTCAAAAATGATTTTCTCACTGGAAAAAAAATATATAACTTGTAATTTCAACTCACAAAATGGGAGTAACATCATCTTTAAATACCTAGATACATACAGAGTTGGTCCAGTGGCTAACAGTGCTTCCTCACCAAGCATAAGGCCTGAGTCAGTCCCAGTACCCACACGGCAAGCTGTGGTGTGTGCCTGGAACCCCAGCGTCCAGCATCAGAGGGTGGGGAAAGGCAGCCCTGGGGGCTCACTGTCTAACCTGCTCAAGTGAAACTGTGAGTTTCCAGTTCAGTGAGAGAGCCTGGCTCAAGACAGGAGGACAGAGAGCAACAGAAAGACACACACACACACACACACACAGAGAGACACACATACACACACACACACACATCTTGGCTGTTCCTTCGTATCAGGAACATCCAGGTATGTAACTATACCAATACCAAAGTAAAAAGAGTGTGGGCTCTTAGCCGGGCGTGGTGGTGCACGCCTTTAATCCCAGCACTCGGGAGGCAGAGGCAGGCGAATTTCTGAGTTCGAAGCCAGCCTGGTCTACAGAGTGAGTTCCAGGACAGCCAGGGCTATACAAAGAAACCCTGTCTCGAAAACAAACAAACAAACAAAAAACAACAACAAAATGAAAAAAAAAAAAAAAAAAAAAAAAACCACCTTCAAAGCTTATTAAGTAAATCCAACACAGAGCCAGGTACAGGGGCACACCTGGGAGGCTGAAGCAGAAGAGTCAGAAGTTTGCGCCTCCACGGACTCCAGAGAAAGTGTAAGATCAGCTGACAAACTGCACTATCCTGTCTCAAAACTTAAAAGCAATGACAAGAGGTCTGAAGGCGTGAGAGACACAGTTCGGAGGCAGAACGCTAACCTAGGGTGCACAAGGCCCTTAGATTGAGATTTTTAAAAAGCACAATAAAAATACTTTCCTTGTAAATACAAACAAGTGGAACTTTTATTTTGACATCAGGTGACAGAGAAACATTTGGGCGGGGGATATAGTTCCCTCGAAAGACTGCTTGCCTACCAAGCAAGGAGCCTAGCATCACAGGAACAACCGGGCAGACAGACAGACATCAGGTAGGTGGGAAGTGGAAGCAGCAGGGTCCTGAATTCAAGGTTGCTGGGTGAAGTGTCATGCGCCTTTAACTCCAGCATCCCTGAGCCCATTCTGTGAGGACAGCCTGGTCTACACAGACAGTTCCAGGACAGCCAGGGCTACACAGAGTCCCTCACAAAGCCAGAAAAAAAAAAAATTAGTTCACAGTCATGCTCAGTTATCAGCAAGCTTGCTACATGAGAGAACCTGTCTCAGGCGATGCTCTTCTGAGAAGGTTTGCTTCTCAACAACAGAGCTCCAGGGGGTCTGACGCCCTCTTCTGGTAACCTTGCATACTGCATGCAGGCAGCACATAGACATACATGCAGTCATTAAAATAAGAGAAAAACACACCTTTTTCTTTTTCTTACTAATCAGGCCTTCTGCAGATATAATGTGGCTGTCATAGGCACTGCCTAAGCAAGGGCCGCCACCAAGAGCAACCTTACTGTGAGTGGAAAATCTCAGAGGCTTTACAGTGATGTGTTAAGATAAGCCTACGACTGCGACACCTAATTCACTGTGGTTATGAAATAAAAGATAATGCATCCTGAAAACAATCCGAAGTTCAGCTGTGGCGATGACCATCAAATTCCAATTCAGCAGCTTAGGGAAGAAGAAAGATTTTGTTTGTTTGTTTGTTTTTCAAGACAGGGTTTCTCTGTAGCCCTGGCTGTCCTGGAACTCACTCTGTGATTTAAAAAAAAAAAAAAAAAACAAAAAACAGGTTCTCACTATGTCATCCTGGCTAGCCAGGAACTCCCTATGTAGACCAGGCTATCCTCAAACTCAGAGAGTTGCCTGCCTGTGCCTTCCCTGTGCTGGGATCAAAGTTGTACTGCCACAGACACTCCAGCCAACACGGGCTGACCTCAGACTTGCTCTGCAGCTGAAGATGGCCTTAAACATCTGGACTTCCTGTCTCCGCCCTCATGGGTGCTGGGATTACAGGCATGCATTACCACGCCTGGCTTAATTGTTATCTTAAGTAAAAGAATTATTATTATCCAATATATATTTAAGCATTGAAAACTACACAGCCAGGTGGGTCATCTTCACTTGGGGTATGTGTGTGCGAGAGAGGTCAGACATTAGCTTTGGGAGACATGCTCAAGAGCCGTCCACCCTGTGTTCTGAGGCAGGGTCTCCCCATAGGTCCAATGGATGGTAACTAAGCTAGCTGAGCTCCAGGAATCCTCCTGTCTCCACACCCCCCCAGTTCACCTCCCCGCCCCCCAGCTTTCGACCATGTCTAGCTTTCTAAGTGGGCACTAAGGATTGAACTCAGTCCTCACACCGGGTCAGCTCCCCGGCCTGCTATCCTGTGTTTCATCCCAAATGTAGGTTCTGAGCTGCATGAGTCCTTGAAAAAGCTCTCTCACCTCTGCACAGAGAAGGCGCCCACGACTTACATCCTTGGGACTACCCGGCAAGTACCAGGCCAGTCTGGGCTACTTGCCAGATCCTTTTCTCAAAACATAGCTACCACCTGCGCATAATGAGGCCTGGTTAACCTCAGGAGATAGAGGCAAGCGGACTAGTCAGAGTTGGAAGCCAGCTTGGTCTATACAGTGAGCTCCAGGATAGACAGGGCTATGTAGAGAGCCTCCAAACCCACACATTTTCCATGTATCGACCTCTGGTGGGACCTGCACAGCAGAGGACCATCCTTTCCGGGATCACTTCGGTTTCTACAGGAACCTGGTTCAGAGGACACTTTCCCATGCAGGTCCCCATGCACGGAGACATTCCTATCTCAGCGATCTACTTTGATCATAACTTCTTCAACTGAGTTCAAACTATCAGTGAGCACACGCCGGCATCTCCACTCAGTTTCAGTTTCAAAAGCAATCTAAGGCCAGCTGAGATGGCTCAGTGGGGAAAGGCACTGGCCTCGAGCAAGGTGTCCTCTAACCTTTATGTTCATGTGGTGTGTGTGTGTGTGTGTGTGTGAGAGAGAGAGAGAGAGAGAGAGAGAGAAAGCGCACATGCATGCATGCACATAAGTAAATGTAATTTTTTAAAAAAGTGTATGTGTGTATGTAAATAAATGTAATTTTTAAAAATATTACCCAAGAAAATGAAAACCTATTGAAGGGTAAATATGTAAAAACCATGTAATTAGGTCAAGCATGTTGCCAGCCACCTTTGATCTCAGCACCTGGGAGGAAGAGGCAGACAGGTCTCTGTGAGTTCAAGGCAAGCCTGCTCTATAGAGTGAGTTCAAGGCCAGCTATATAAGACCATCTCAAAAAAAGAAAAAAAGAAAGAGTAATCAAGTATGTTTTTCACCAATTATTAGGAAAAAAAAAAAAAAAACTTTTTTTGTAGTGCATGATGATGGTGCACTAGCCCTGGGGAAGCAGGAGGCAGGCAGGCAGGCAGGCAGGCAGGCAGGCAGGGCAGGCAGGCAGGCAGGCAGCAGCAGATCTCTGTGAGTTCCAGCCCAGCCTTGTCTACAGAGTGAGTTCTGAAACAGTCAACGCTGTTTATTACCCAGAGAAATCCTCTCTCAAAAAACAAACAAGGGGCTGGTGAGATGGCTCAGCGGGTAAGAGCACCCGACTGCTCTTCCGAAGGTGATAAGTTCAAATCCCAGCATCCACATGGTGGCTCACAACCATCCGTAACGAGATCTGGCGCCCTCTTCTGGAGTGTCTGAAGACAGCTACAGTGTACTTACATATAATAAATAAATAAATAAATAAATAAATAAATAAATAAATACAAACAAAAATTTTTTCTGAAGATCGTGTACTAGGAATCACAACAGTAATTAATATTTTCTCCTGAAATCAACACACCTTAACCTAGATTCCAAAGATCAAACTGGGGTCTTCCAGCTTGAGTGGCAAGCCATTCCACTGGCCCAACGTTCGGATTTAAAATGCAAAATAGGGCCGTCTCAGATGGTTCAGTGGTTAAGAGCACTGACAGCTCTTCCAGAGGTCCTGAGTTCAATTCCCAGCAACCACATGGTGGCTCACAACTATCTGTAATGGGGTCTGATGCCCTCTTCTGGAATGTCTGAAGACAGTGACAACATGCTTATAAATAAATAAATCTTAAAAAATAAAGAAAGAAAACAAGCTTTGCGCAGTGGCAGTATCGTAGCCAATGAGGTTTATCCGAGGCGCAACTATTGCTAATTGAAAACTTTTCCCAAAGAAAGAAAACAAAATAAAATGCAAAATAACGAACAGTCGCTGTGGCCTCAAAACTATTTCTCCAGGACATTGAGGGTGAGAAGCGAGAGGCCGCAAGGCCAACTAATTTGGGGAGTCTCGTCGTACCTTTCAGGCCATGTTTCAGACAGTGTTCCATGACCACGAAGAACTGTTGCAGAGGAGGGTAGTCGGAGTCCAGGGTGCGGCCGAAGCTCAGGGCGGACTCGATGAGCCCTTTGATACTCAGTTTAGCCATGTTTAACAGATTGGCTCTCTCCACGGCTGTGGGGTCCTTTGTAGCTAAAAAAAAAAAAGGCAAGAAAGTCCAACATCATCCCCAGGACAAGACAGTGGGCAAGTCCACAGATCTGCCCTTCCCCAGGGAAGTCTGCTTTCCTGTGCTTGGCAGCCAGATAGCTCCTCAGGACAGAGTGCCACAACACGACCTCTTTCTTCTCACTCACAAGCCACAGCAAAGCGCCATCCACGCCCACTGCGGCCATGCTTATGAACTATCCTCAGGACTCCACACAGAAAAGGGGCTTTATTTTCTGGCTGGCGAGACTGCTCAGAGAGGATGTATGGGCCTGACCACCTGAGCTCCATCCAGAAGCCACAAGCCGGAGAGAACGTCTCTGACCATCATTTACCAAGCACAGCACATTTGTGTCTACCTACTGCACGCTCGAGCACACACACACACACAAAATCACTAGCCATGAACCACTGTTCCTACCTACTACTCACATCTTAAGGTAAAATGGCTTTCAGTAAAGATAAGCTTGCAAGTACAAGCCACATGTTTGAGGATTTTGCAAATGGTGGATGGCAGGTATGGTCTAATGATTTCTGAGCAAGAATAAGAGGCTCAGCCATTAAGAGCATTTGCTGTTCTTCCAAAGAACCAAAATTCGGTTCCCAGCATCCATTAAGATGGTTCACAACTGCAGGGTGGTGGTGGCACACGCCTTTAATCCCAGCACTTGGGAGGCAGACGCAGGCAGATTTCTGAGTTTGAGGCCAGCCTGGTCTACAAAGTAAGTTCCAAGACAACCAGGGCTATACAGAGAAACCCTGTCTTGGAAAAAAAAAAAAAAAAAAAGATGGTTCACAACTACCTGTAACTCTAGTACCGGGTGGCCAGATGCTCTCTTCTAACCTCTGAGGTCAACACACACACACACACACACACACACACACACACACACCTTTATTTCAAAAACAGGCAGTGGTGGTGCACATCTTTAATCCTAGCACTTGGGTTAGAGGCTAGCCTAGTCTACAGAGTGAGTTCCAGGACAGCAAGGCCCACATATTAAAACTGTCTCCCCCCCCCAAAAAAAAGTCAAAATACACTAGCAACAAAATAAAAAGTAAAGTTATCAGATTCCAGGATCTCCCAGAACAAACATCACAGGAAAAACAACAGCAGAAAAATAAATAAATAAAAATATGAGGATAGAGAAGAAACAGCTCAACCCAAGGTAGTCTTCTGTGCCTTTGACCTAAGCAGCTGGGAGGTAGGGTCCAGGCCGGGCAGGGTTACATAGTAAGACCCTGTAAAACACAACTCCGAAGTCAAAAGAAAAGAAAAAAAAAGATAGGGGAAAAAATTCTAGTCCGGGCTGGAAAGAGGTTAATTCCCAGTACCTGTGGTAACTGCTTAACTCCAACTCCAGAGAGACCCAACACCTCTGAAGGCCCCTACACTCTGGTACACACCCATTAAAAAAAAAGAAAAATTTAAAAATCAGCTGTTCCCCCAACATTCTAAACACTGCCGAGTGGCACAAATATTTTTCTGCTAAGATGGCAAAACAGATGTAAAAAACAAAAAAAAAAAACAAAAAAAAAACCCTAATTTTTTTTTTTTTTTTTTTTTTTTGTGAGACAGGGTTTCTCTGTATAGCCCTGGCTGTCCTGAAACTCACTTTGTAGACCAGGCTGGCCTCGAACTCAGAAATCCACCTGTCTCTGCCTCCCAAGTGCTGGGATTAAAGGCGTGCGCCACCACGCCCGGCTCAAACCTAACATTTCTTAATCTCCAGAAAGCTCTGCCATGTAGGTGCTTCTGCAGTCCCAGCGTCTGTGATTCTTGAGGCTAGCCTGGTCTAAAGAGTGTTCTGGGGCAGCCAATGCTTTATAGTGAGACCTGTCTCAAAAAACAACCTTCAAGTAAATGACAAACCCAGGTGGTCAAGGTGTTCACAATTTAGTGTCCCACTCAAAACAAAACAAAACAGCTGGGCGTGGTGCGACACACTTTAATCCCAGAATTTGGGAGGCAGAGGCAGAGGGGAATCTCTGAGTTCGAGACCAGCCTTGTCTACATTAGCTAGCTCCTGGACAGCCAGGACTATGCAGAGAGAACCCGTTTCGAATAACAAAACAAGAGTCCCCTTGCTCTGGCCCTTGGTTATGGTTTGCATTTCAGCTCTCTAAGCTGACTTCCTCCGCAATCTGAAACAGCCCCGCCAGGTGATGAAGGATCTGCCCACATCTTTTCCTCCACTCTCCGTCCACCCCCGCTCCCGAAGTGAAACCACCTGACGTTTCATAATTCGCAGGATTCTCTTTTAAGAGTGTTCATCACAACCTGTAACCTGCACCGGACGAACCTAGGACGGCGGCTGTGCAGCAGCTACCGCAGGTGGGGCTCCCTGGCAGTCCCTAGAGGTGGCCCCGCTCCCTCCGCGCCCCCAGCCTGCAAGGGGGCCCCGCGGGGCGCGCTCCCGGCATCACACCGCTCCCCTCCCCAGCCTTCCGCCCTGCATCCGCGTGACTGAAAAGCCATCCCTGTCCCTGGACGCTCTGGTCCCCGCCCGTCCACCGACCCCAGCCGCCAGGCCCCAGGACGGGCGGGGCCCAGGGATGCGGACGGGCGAACGTTGCCATGACGATCCCGGGAGCCCCCGGTCCCCGGGTGACTGCGTGACCCAAGCGGAGGATGGTGACCCCGGCTGCTGCCCTTACCCATGGCGGCGGTGCGTGCGGGACACGGGCTCGCGGAGCGGGTCAGCAGGTCCCCGCAGGCGCGCGGCGGCCACCGCGTCTGGCCCGGCTCGGCGCTGCTACAGCGCCCCTGGCGGCGGGAGGACGCCACGACCTCGCTAAGCTGGTCGCCGCCGATTACCCCCCCCCCCCCCCCCCCCCCACACACACACACACTCACACACACCCAATTTGACCAACCCTGACGGCGTCAGAGAAAGAGGCGTGACGGGGACCTGGGGGCTCCGGCGTCGCAGCACAGCGCCCAGGGAGGATGTAGATGCGGGCCTCAAGCTACCTGTCAAGGTTTCGTCCTCGCAGGCTGGATGGGTTTAATGAACACACCGACCGACTTGGAGCGAGCAGACAAATTTTAGAAATCTCACGCAATTAGCAGAGCCAGCGGCGCGTAATGCCAGCATTTGAGAGATGGGAGTTAGATGGATCCGTAGTTGAAGATCAGGCTCTGTAAATGATGTAATGGATTTGAAGCTCGCCTAGTCTCAAAGGAAGACACTGAAATCCGGCTGCTAACCCCAGCAGCACTCAACAGGAGACAGACGCAGGAGGACTGCTAGGACCTTGAGGTTACTCTGAGCCAGGTCGTCTAAGGCTAGCTACAAAACCCCTGTTCCATGTAACAAAATGTGATACTTTGTAAGCGGGTGTGGTGGACCTATAAAATACCAACTCTTAGGAGTTGGAGGAAAGACCTGCAGCGTTTGTTGCTAAAAAAAAAAAAAAAATTCCTTTCCCGAGTGAGGTGTGAATGTCTACCAAATGCTTCCAAAATCCCGAGGACACACCAAAATGATTAACGCCGTTCCCGCTGAAGAATCAGTGAGTTATGGGGCATAGTGGGGAGGACGCTATACAGACGAGGATGACTCCTTCCTGGCTGCAGAAATAGTCACTCCTCCACCAGACCATTCCTCCCTATATGTTAGCTCCTCCCTAAGGCCCATTTGCAGTTAGGGTAGAATTGAATACAAGAGCTTGCAAGGGAATGACTGGTTATTCCTGTGAACGTCCCATGCTCCCTCCCTGCCCTCCTCTGAGGGAATTCAAGTCATCTTGCCCAGCTGTGATCTTTTGCAAGCAGAGTAGGCCAGTTTGTTGAAAACAGTGGTAGTTTTGACTCAGTCCTGTACAACACAGTTCAAGGTCATTCTCCCAGACATTAGAGATTTCAAGGCCAGCCTGGGTTATATGAGGCTGTCTTTTAAAAATACACACACACACACACACACACACACACACACACACGAATGCTCCCTCCTGCCTTTCGACTTGCCATAGCTAAAACTTGCAACAGGCAACCTGGGTGTGCTGCCTGTCATATACCTATAACCCCAGGACTCACCCTTGAGGCAAAAGCAAGCAGATCTTGATTCGGGAGCTAATAAACCCATCTCAAAAACTTAAGCAAACTACCAAAAGTGGGTAGACAGATACAAATCACAATTTTAAATCAACACTCTGGTTTAGAACGTTAGGAGACCGTTATCTGAATCCAGCTGTCTCAGGACCAACGTCCATTCTGCTGGCAGAGTCAAAACTGAGTTCATGGTCCCTGGCCCCAGAACCAACTCCTATTCTGCTTCTTCAGGGGTTCCATGTTTGTCTGTTATCCAGTAAAGAGGGGAGTTGTCTTACCTAAAATAAGGCATGCAAGCATTGCCAGCGGTGAACTGCAAGTAGCTTGTCCACTCCTTTGTTCCCTTATCATTCTGAATTCCAGACCAGAGGCCAGGGGGAGACCTGACTGCAAATCTGAGTCAAGGACCCCGAAACCAGGTGACCCTGATAAGGCCTAGTCACCAAGGTTTACTTGTGTTGAAATATGATCGGACAATGCTATGCCCGCCCCATGCTTTGGGGCTCCATCCTTTAAAGATGCTGCACAATTTCTCTTTTGGATCACAGTGAACTCCGGAGTCTGTGTCCGTGATCAATCAGTAGTGGCCTGAGCACTATAAAAATTTGTCACCAGGCGTGGTGGCACACGCCTTTAATCCCAGCACTTGGGAGGCAGAGGCAGGAGGATTTGAGTTTGAGGCCAGCCTGGTCTACAAAGTGAGTTCCAGGACAGCCAAGGCTACACAGAGAAACCCTGTCTCGAAAAAAA
>LR752059.1:0-107587 GCA_902729485.2 Mus minutoides | reverse complement strand
TGTGTGTGTGTGTGTGTGTGTGTGTGTGTGTGTGTGTGTGTGTTGGGGCAGGGGGTCACCACAGCACATGGAACTGTATTAAAGGATCACAGCAAGCATTAGGAAGGTTGAGAACCACTAGGGCCTCCCGGTCCTCAGTTCAGGAAGCTGCTCCTCTCTGGAACCTCTCTCTGAAACACCTGTCTGACTAATTTTTCTCATCTTTGAAGACCTTCCTTGGGCCTCATAAGAAAGCCTGCTTTGAGTGTGCCAGGTGAGCCAAGGGCCCCCTCCTCTGTCCTCTCTCAGCTCCAAACACAGCAAGCAGTGATTTTTGTGTGATTCCCGAGTCCGTTGAGCCTCGTTAGCTGTTCAAGGGCAAGCAAGGTCTGTCACTCAGAGGCTTGTCTCCAGGGCTGCCCCAGGACGGTAGCTCATTCTCCTTCAGGAAGGACTAAGCTGAACCAGTTCCCTTCATCCTGCTGGGGCTAGTGTGCCTGTGACTGCGGCACAGGCTTCCGTACCCAGGAGGTCCCCTGCTCTGTTGGGCATTTGGTCCTTAGTGGTCAGAGCAGCTGACTTAACTTGGGTATTGGTTTGCTCTTGCAGCACCTGCGATTGGGCTCAGGGCTTGGTATATCTCCATCTCTCTCTTACTTTTGAAGCAGGGTCTCACTGAACTGCCCCGTTGGCCTTAAGTCCCCTGGGGCAAAGCCACCCTCAGCCTGTACTGCTTTTGTTTCAGCCTTCAATAACCAGGCCTTGGCGTCTGTACCTCGGGGCCCAGCTTTGGCTATTTCTATGCTATGACATTGATTCCTATATTCTGACCAAAGATAGAAAAAGATGTTTTGACTCATGACAGAGTTTCAAACTGCTATAGAGCTTTCAAAACCATGACACCTTAGTGAGGTTTTCACCTATAAAATTACCCTGCAAATGCTCTCTCTCTCTCTCTCTCTCTCTCTCTCCTTGTCTTCCTCCTTCTCCCCACTCCTTCATTTTCTCAAACATTGTAGAAAGGAGACAATAATCACAAAATACAATGCTGAATTTATACACAGGTTTTGTCATGTTTTTCTGTTTGTTTGTTTGTTTGTTTGTTTGTTTTTGAAAAACATAAGATGGACAAGGTTTTATTCTGTGACCTAGAATATAGATGAGGCTGGCCTCACACTTGTAGTATCCCCCTGCCATAGCCTCTCAAGCACGGATCCTCCGGCATGAGCCATCACACCCCTCTTGAATTGAGTGTTTATGTTTCCTACCCACCTAGGCTTTATGTTTTGGTTTCTGAGCAGTGTATCTAAGGGAAGTATGTGCATCCGAAATTGGCTGTCTATCACAGAGCATCCTGGGGATTATTTAGGTCAGATGCAAACCACCAAGGCATTTCAAAATAGGCTACGAGAAACTGTACTTCCTGACCCCGGCTCGGCATATTCAGCCAAGTGCTATATAAAAGTTTAACCCTGACCCTCTGAAAGGTTTTGCATTCTGCTCCTGTGGATCTTTGGATGGTTCAAGCTGTGGTTTTCAGAACCAGCCCAGGGATGAGCAGTAGCAGCCTCGTGTTCACAGTTTGTCCTTCCTCCCACAGGAGCCTGTCACCTCTGACAGGACAAGAGAGTGATTGATCACCGTGTTTCTGGGTTTGCTGAGGGGTTTATGAAGCTGCAGGAACGCCTGGGCTTATCTTGAGTGCACTTAGGAAGAAGGGTGACATTACTTATTTAATCATAGAAAGAGACCTAAAAGATAATTCTTACAATTCTCTATCTCATAAATAGGTGGAGGCTGTGTGTGAGTTTGTGTGTGTGTGTGTGTGTGTGTAAATGGGTGTGTGTGTGTGTGTATAAATGTGTGTGTGTATAAATGGGTCTTCATAGAGAAGCTGAAGGGTTAAAGAGGTGTCAAATTTGAGAGTGGAGGAACCTTCACCCCTTAGATGTCCGCAGTGGGTCACCCCTGGTTGGTTCTCACACTTTTACGATCTGCTCTCATTTTTTATTTCATTTTATATTTCTCCTTATGCATATTCATTGTACATATTACTCTCTGCTAGAAGGATGTTTTTCATGGAAAGATGCATTGTGTCTCTTAATGGTTTTCGTGCCACAGAAAATCAGACAGAAACAGTGAGTGTCTTGCCCGTGGGTGATCTACAGTTCCCAGGCTGGCAGTGATATCCTGGTCGTGAGAACCAGGGTAACCTAGGCATTGGTATTGCTAGCAATTCAGCTGCATCATGTTCAAAACAATACAAAAAATATGTGTTTATTGTACAGTTGCACAAGGTATTGTACAGGGCAATGACATCTATTATAAAATTCAAATTCCAAGCATATAGAATCATCACATATGTCTGGGGCTCAAACAACTTCTGGTGGTTCAAAGCAGAATAGATTTGACCTGACTTTATGATGATGAAAAAATATACCTTTGAGGTCCAGTAATTTGAAAGCCTGTAGCTGGGGAGGACGCCTTTTTACATTGAAGCCTGGTGGATTGGGACTCATTCTGGACTGGGTCCTTCTCTTTCCCCTTTTCTTTCTGTGTCAGTAGCCCTTGAAGTCCAGACTGTCCTCAAACTCACTGTGTAGCTAAGGTTAACCTTGAACTCCTGATCTTCCTGCCTCTACCTCCCCAGCACTGAGGTTACAGTTATGTGACACTACACATATATGGTTTATAGGGTTTGAGGATAGAACCCAGGGCTCTATGTACTCTGAGCACTCTACCAACTGAGTGCGAATCTAGATGCCCACTGTAGAACAACTGCCCCCTTGGCTGCAGTTGACCCGGTCTCTGGCTTCCTGCCTAGATTTTGAAGGGGAACCTGGCATCTGTGGGCTGAGGGTGTAAACCGTCAGAAGGAATTAGCTGTAGGGCAAGAGCCTGTGATCTGTGGTGAGATAGTATTTGGGGAAAGTCAGGAATCTAGACCCTCCCTCTCTTTATCTGATGAAACATTTTCTTCCACATACTTTCAGCATTGCGATTAAAATATGAGCTTGATATATGAGCATGTCCTGGGCTTTCAAGGGCATCCTACTCAGGCATGCCTGTCGGGTGGGGACACACTTCAGATTTCTAATCCTTGCTCTGCTCCCTTTAAGACCATGTTTTGGGTATGTGGACTGCCAAAAGTTTTTGCCCTAAACCCTTGTCGTCTATTATCTGCAAGGATGCTTGGGCCATCTTGGAAAGGCCTTCCTGGCCTCTAGTTGGACACCTTATACTCTAGTGGTTCTCAAGCTGTATGTTGTGACCCCTTTGGGATCGAGATTCAGATATGCATATCTGATATTAAAGGGTTTCAGCATTAGGAAGGCTGAGGACCACTGCTTTTGAGGGTATACAGAATGAGAGAGGAGGAAGGGAGAGTAGGGGAGGGAAGAAGAAGGGGTAAAAAGAGAAAAGAGAACTCTTTAGAAGATGCAATTCTCCATTTCAGTGTCTTGCTTTTAAAATTTTATTTTTATTTATGTGTACATATATACATCTGCATCATAGTATTTCTGTGTGCAACCCAGTTGCCTGTGGGAGCCAGCAGAGGGTGTCAGATGCCCTGGAGCTGGCCGTGGGTGCTGAGAACCATGGGCATAGCCTGTGCTCTAACTACTGAACCCTGTCTTCATTTCCTCATGATGGAACAGGCCACAGAGAGGAAGACAAGATGGCCACCAGGGCTCCCATTTCCTGGGGAAGGTCCTTGAGCATGGAAGGACATGTGCAGTTCAACCAGGCCTTCCAAATACTGAGGGCTTGTATTTGTCAAACAAGGAACAAGGGTTCATTTAGCACAGCACGGCATTGGTTTAGTTTGTGACTTTTACCTGTTTTGGCCCATGTCATTCTCTCCCTGGGCCGTCTAGTGTTTGGGTGGGCTAGGCATGAGCCACATTCCTCTGCAGAATTGGGCAAATGTTGCATCTGCTGACTGCATCCTGCTTTCCCTGGAGCAGAGAGAGCATGCCCATTAATGAAAGCCAGGACCCTGGCCATCTTCTAGGGTGAGGAAAACCCTGCTTGGTACAGTGGCAGTTTTGTTGAGGGAACAAGAACTCAGTACTCTGGGCTTGCTCCGTGGCAGCAACTTCCAGAGTTTCCAAAACCTTGGTTTCATTTCCTCTGCATAGCGAGATGATTAGCACAGGGTGAATGCATTTCTCTGGTGTCATGAATATTTCATTTGAGCAATCCACAGCTTCTCAAGTGTTCTTTAATAATGGGAATTTTAGGACAGTTTAGGGAAGTTAAACCCTTCCCTCAACTCTAAGGCAGGCACAGGACTAGTAAAAGTATGCTTTTGAAGAACTGCAGGTTTGACTGAACACACAGATGTTTGCAGGAAAATAAGGGCTGGTGTATCTTTCCAACCTGTGCCACAGTAGCTCTTCATCTGGTAGAGCTCTACGCTGTGCCACAGTAGCTCTTCATCTGGTAGAGCTCTACGCTGTGCCACAGTAGCTCTTCATCTGGTAGAGCTCTACGCTGTTTAAAACGATGGATGTACTTTGAGGTGGATCACTCACTGATGTCTGGGGATGACTGCTTATGTCCCCCAAGCTTTATAAGCCTCTTCCACACAGAGAGATGCTGGCTGTTGTTTCTGGGCACATGGTAGTAGAGGGATCTGGGATCTTTATGGACACAGTTAACCATGGCAGGAGCTCTTGATGAGTGAGATCATCCTATGGCCTGGACATGCTGAGCCACCACTGTGTATTAAGGAGTACTCGAGACACCTCTCTCAAAGTGGGTTTTCTAATCCTAGTGTCTTAGGTCTCCATGGCTGTGATAAACACCATGACTGTAAGAGCTGCTGAAGGAAAACACCTGTATTTCACAGCTCATGACTGAGGGAAGTCAGGGCAGGAGCCCAAGGCTTTCAGGAGCCTGGAATCAGGAGCTGATGCAGAAGCCATGGAGCAGTGCTGCTTACTGGCTTGCTCCTCATGGCTTGCTCAGCCTGCTTTCTGATAGCACCCAGAATCACCAGCCCAGGGTTGGCACTGCTCATGATGAGCTGGACCCTGCCACATCACAGAAATGGACCATAGGCTTGCCACAGGGCACTCTGGTGGGGGCATTTTATCAACCGAGGCCACTCTTTCCAAAGGACTCTGGTTTGTGTCCAGTTGACATAAAGGATTTGGTTTGAGGATCTAAATCCACAATTCTTAGGTGTGCTGAGTCTAGATTGTCTTAGTCAATATAAGGGAAGACTCTAGGAGTTAAGAGACATAATGGTATATTCTATATGCTTCTGCTGCAACAGCATTTAAAGTATGTTTTTCTGTTTAATTTTCCTAGTGAACTAAAATCAGACCCGATCCATGTACATTGTACATCATACCCAATGAACAATAGCCTCAAGGTGAACATGCAGTATCCTGCAAATCACGAATGCTCAGGTGAATGGTGGAGGAGTTACACCCAGGGACACTGGGTAGCTTTAGCTTTAGTAAGAGAGGTCCCATATTGGATGAAGTTCAAGTCTGTAGCCCATAGGCGAGGATACATAAGGTGGATCGTGGCATGGAAGATTTGCCATGAAGCATTTGGGAGTTAACTTCCAAGACCTCCCTGGTAGAAGTACAGCTCCTGGTCTTGCACTGTGGCTAACGAGTATCATTAATGCAAACAGTATTTAAGAAGTCTCACAAGGCCTTTGCTTTCCTGCTGAACATTCTTCCTAAGCCTGGGGGCAAACCAAAATACTTATACGGCACCACCTAGAATGAATTATGAAGACAGTTTAAAAAATGGGGTTGAAGACGTGGCTCCAAGATTGCTCTTCCAGAGTACCGGAGCTCAGTTCCCAGTACACACTTCCAAGAGCTGACAGTCAACGGTAACTGCAGCTCTAGGGAAATCTCACACCCTTCTCTGGCTTCCACAGGCTCTGCATCTCCAGGTACATACCCAAGCCGACACACAAACATACACAGAAATAAAAGTGAAGATAAATTTGGAAAAAATATAAATGATAAATTTCAATTTAGGTCTTAGAGAAAAGATGGAAGATTATTTTTTTCTCTTACAACAGAAGTTATTGCAATATCATTGGAAAGGGATGATTTAAAAGCATGTAAATAAAAAAAAAGAAAAATATTCAGAGAAGTTTGTCAAGCTACAAGTGGATACAATGGTTTGTTTTTCTATAAGGGATTTTATTTGTGGCATTTATAATTTGTATAATACAATGCTAATACTGCTAAGTAAGCAGCACTCAGTCTCATCACCAAGTTCCTGTTCTTAATCGTGTATTAGTTTCTCAACAGAGTTCCTCTAAAATGTCTAAACATCACCTTCCTCAAGACCTAAAGCTGTGCCTAATGGTAGGCTTCACTCACTGGCTTAGGAGTTATAGTTAGAATGCTCTCTCCTCCTTCCCCTGAGCTGTAAACAGAGACTGAAGTCTGCACCATGGCTTCTCTAGAGTCACTAAACAGAAACCTTCCCTCACCCCTTAGGCTCAGCTAAAAACAGTTCATCACTCGCCTCCCTGTGCCAATGAGGAAGGACCTTGATCTTAAATGAAAGGTGTCTCAGAGTTGACCCTTATTTTGAGATCAGAGACATAGACAGCAGGTGGGGACTGAGGCACCAGGCACAGGAAGGTGTTTGTGGATGGACTTGAATGTTGGCTCCGTGGGGCTTGCTTTTATTTGTGATGAGACTTGGACTAGAAGAGATTTTTTTTTTTTTGCTTTGTTGCTTTGTGTGTGTGTGTGTGTGTGTGTGTGTGTGTGTGTGTGTGTGTGTGTGCATGGATGCAGGTGCCCAGAGATCAGGTTCCCATGGAGCTGTGTTTACAGGCAGTTGTGATCCGCCCAACTCAGGTCCTCTGCAAGAAAGGTCCACACTCTTAGTTACTAAGTCGTCTCTCCATCCCTCACATCTGGCTTTTGTATATGGTTTCTGGGGATACAAACTCAGGTCCTCCTGCTTGTGTACCTTCCCACTGAGCTACCTCCCTGGCCCTCTGAAACATGTAATTCTTTATGCTAATAAAGAAAATTACCAAGGTTGACTCATAAACCATTTATTAAATCCCAAACTAATCTGAATAGAAAACAACCCAAATCCTCATAGATTGGACCCACTGTTTCCCTGGAGTTTTGTTTGTTTGTTTGTTTGTTTGTTTGTTTTGTTTTGTTTTTAGATTTATTTATTATATGTAAGTACACTGTAGCTGTCCTCAGATACTCCAGAAGAGGGCATCAGATTTCATTACAGATGGTTTTGAGCCACCATGTGGTTGCTGGGATTTGAACTCTGGACCTTCAGAATAGCAGTCAGAGCACTTAACCACTGAGCCATCTCGCCAGCCCTTCCCTGGAGTTTTTAACTCACTATTACTAAAGAAAAATTAAGAATTCATCACCAAGGTCACTCTGAGAATTCCCTGCTGCAGGCGTGTGAGTGATAGACTGTGGTCATGGTAGGTTTGCTTAAGCCACAAGTTATGCCTGGCTCAAGGCAGCCGCATGGTTTGGTGGTGAGGCCATTTTTCTTCAGTCACTGACAGTGATTGCTTCTGATCCTCCCTTGAATGGATGAGATGTTCAGGAAGGGCTTTTCCAAGGTAGAGAAATCAAGAAGGACTTCAGTCTATCTCGAAGACGACGCAAGGACTGTCTGTGTGCCTTGGGGGACGAAAGGAAGCCTGTGGGTATAATTAGTGTCCTGCTGCCTTCCAGAGATTGCACCACTGCTTTCCTTAAAATACTCTTAGAGGGGACAGACATTGCCAGGGCCTGGCAGCTTCTAGACTTCTGTTAAGGCAGGGGAGGAGCTGCTGAGACCTGTAATTGTATTTTTGTTTAGTTTACAGACTCTTGTTAGACATAGGGTAGAAATATTTAGGGGTGTGAGTGTGTGTGTGTGTGCATGTGTGTGTGTAAATCTGTGTGCAGGTACACATGTACTTGTGTGCAAAGGTAGGAACATCTTGGTTTCCATTCAGCAGACACCATCCACCTTGTGTGTTTGAGGCAGGGTCTCTCACTATCCTAAGTGGCCAGGTGCCCACCAGTCTCTACCAGCTGTGTATCATAAATGCATACCACCTAATGGCTTCTGGGGGTAGAGGGGGTCCATTTTATTCAACCTTGGTAGTTCAACCACAGCCCAGTGGATGCCCTACGCCCAGAAGTATATGAAAAAACATTGTCAAGAAGAGAACATGTTGGTGGGGGATGAAGTGGAGGGGCAGCTATAGGAGGAGCTAAGGAAACGAGAACTAAATACATTGTCAGCCAATTAATAATGATGGTGATTTGGTAAAGGAAAGAAACAAGAAATGAATAAAAATAAGCATCAGACGAATGCACCCCAGTACACTCCGCATGTTCAGCGTTTTACGCACCCCAGTGCACCCTGCATGTTCAGCGTTTTACGCACCGCCAGTGCACCCCGCATGTTCAGCGTTTAACGCACCCCCAGTGCACCCCGTATGTTCAGCGTTTTACGCACCCCAGTGCACTCCGTATGTTCAGCGTTTTACGCACCCACAGTGCACCCCGCATGTTCAGCGTTTTACACACCCCAGTGCACCCCGCATGTTCAGCGTTTTCTGCACCCCCCAGTGCACCCTGCATGTTCAGCGTTTTATGCACCCCCAGTGCACCCCACAAGTTCAGCGTTTTACGCACCCCCAGTGCACCCCGCATGTTCAACGTTTTTTTTGTTTTTGTTTTTGTTTTTTTGTTTTTCAAGACAGGGTTTCTCTGTATAGCCCTGGCTGTCCTGGAACTCACTTTGTAGACTAGGCTGGCCTTGAACTCAGAAATCCGCCTGCTTCTGCCTCCTGAGTGCTGGGATTAAAGGCATGCACCACCACGCCTGGTGCCACCCCCAGTGCACCCCACAATTTCAGTGTTTTACGCACCCCCAGTGCACCCCGCATGTTCAGCGTTTTACACACCCCAATGCACCCCGCATGTTCAGCGTTTTACGCACCCCCAGTGCACCCCGCATGTTCAACGTTTTTTTTGTTTTTGTTTTTGTTTTTTTGTTTTTCAAGACAGGGTTTCTCTGTATAGCCCTGGCTGTCCTGGAACTCACTTTGTAGACCAGGCTGGCCTCGAACTCAGAAATCCGCCTGCTTCTGCCTCCTGAGTGCTGGGATTAAAGGCATGCACCACCACGCCCGGTGCCACCCCCAGTGCACCCCACAATTTCAGTGTTTTACGCACCCCCAGTGCACCCCGCATGTTCAGCGTTTTACGTGGTGCTGAGATACAACTCAGGTCCTTCTGGACAAGCCTCTAGCCACACAGCCATCTCTCATCTCCATGGGTAGGGATGGCACTCAGTGTTTCTCTTGTGACCATATATCTTGTTCACATTATAGTCTCTGCAACCACTATGGTTGGAGGAAATGGTCGTTTGATATCATCTGCTTCACAAAATATGTATAAAGGGAAAATCAAACCACAGCATTTGACTGACAGTCTGGAATCTCTCTGGTTATGTGGCTCTGACCTGAACGCAACCCTATCTACCTGTGCTGGGCACTCTTATTTTTATCATGACCGTTTTCAGGACGACTTCTGAGGACTTCATCCACATGGCCATTCTCAATACTATCTGCTTCCTTCTGGTGAGCAAGTGTGCACACTCAACAAGCTCACGCATTACTGGCAGTTGTTTGGGGAGTTAGTTCTCTTTAATCTGTCAATCTGCTCCCTTTTAAATGGTTCATTTATTTACATAAATTACACGGCAAATATATATTTTTTCTTCTTTAAACATCCATTTGTTTATTTTGCTTACATGTGGAAGAGGAGAACATGGGATGAAGAATGTGTGGAGGCAGGAGTGTAATTCATTCCAGAGAATTCTCTGTGTCCACTGTGTGGGCCCCTGAGACCAAACTCAGGGCCTTATGCTTGGATGGCAAACACTTCAGCCACTGAGGACCCTCCCTGACCTACCGCCCACCTTTTCCCAATTTTCTTATTTTGTTTTGAGGAACTTAATTTGCCAAAGCTCAGGAAGGACTCCCAAAATGCTGCCCATCTCTCTGGACATTGACTTTAACCTTCCCTGAGTGGGCCACCGCCGCTCGCTGGCCTCTGTACTTTACCCAATCCTGAGGCAGCTTTAAACCTTGGCTATTTACATCCTCAGTACCTGTCCGTGATAAACACGCCTAAGTGACGTTGTCACCATAAATAGTTCTCAGGACTACATTTCTGACCTTTCCAATAATTCTTTTCTCATTTTTTAAAAAACCTTTGCCATCAGAACTATATATGACGAAATAAAGAAGAATGAAAAAATGCCCAGTGCCTGCCTCGTCAGTTTCATGCTGCTTCCTGTTGTATCAAATCTCAACAGCGTCATCAGGCTGACTTGCGATCCTGGGGGTGTTTAGTGAGATGCTATTTACAGCAGAGCCCTGTTGGGTGAACTGTAGAGCTGTTTGGTATTAGCTTTACTCTCCAGTTAAGCAACCACAGCACCAACTTTCTCTCGAAGACTCTCCAGGCTTCTCCATTGTCACCCTTGACTTTAATCAGTCTGCACATATTTCTGTTGGTTGAATTTCCCTTGCCTTGGTCTTCCATGGGTTTCCGCCCTGAGACCTTGGATACCACATAACTTCCCTTCCCCATTGAGGTCAGAGTCCTCTGTGTGCCCAGTCCACACACTAGACAATGCCTTGCAGATCCATTTCATGAGAACATGCCTAGGTCAGACAGAGTCTCATCTCTTTCTAATATTGCATACTTCACGCACTGACTCCTAATTAATTTTTTGTTTTGTTTTGTTTTTCGAGATAGGGTTTCTCTGTATAGCCCTGGCTGTCCTGGAACTCACTCTGTAGACCAGGCTGGCCTTGAACTCAGAAATCCGCCTGCCTCTGCCTCCCGAGTGCTGGGATTAAAGGCGTGCGCCACCAAGGCCGGCTCCTGACTCCTAATTAATTATTCAATTAATTATTAATGACTTATTTTGGGTGTGTGTTTATGGTATCTGTGAGGATATACATTTGTGTGTATATTCATGGGATGTGTGGAAGTAGGGACCGGGTGTGTCTATGGTACATGTAAGGGTTACCATAGACACACCCACCCTCCCGCCATTGGTCACCTTTTAAAACTGCTGAAAACATTTCTCTTTTAAGACTTTAATGATGATTTTAATGATGAGGGTGCTTGTGGACATTACATAACCAGTTACACCGTTCAGGGTATTGCTCGGCATTGTCACAAACTTACGAGTATCGATCGCCTCTCACCCACTTATTAATGGAAGGACTAGGATGTCTCCAGGGCACAGAAGAACTCCCAGTTTTTTCCTAAGGAGGGTTGATTTTGTCATTTGACAGTTCTGTAATTCACATCACGTATTCTGACTGCTTCCTCTTCAGTCTCTCTTATCTCTCCCCAACACCCCCATCCTTCTCCTATCCGGGCAGTACATGGTTTGTCACCCATTTTGATAAGCAGGGCCACACATGTGACAGTTGAGTTGGCTGAATACACTTCCAGCTTCTTAACAGTTCAATGGTATCTTCTTGAATCACAGCTACAACTTTGACTTCCATCATCTAAGTCCATTGGTTTGGTCTCTGCCAATGTGCAATAACAACTTCCCACTTCTGCCTCTTCTTTTCCTCTTGGCATACATATGTATGTATTTCATGTATGTGTATATAGTTCCTCTGTGTATGGGTGTAAGCATATTGAGACCAGAGGTTAATGAGTTAATGTTGAGCATCTCTTTTTATTGTTCTCTGTGTTGTTGTTGTTGTTATTGACAGAACCTCTCGTTGAATCTGGAGCTCATCAACTCCGTTAGACTTCCTGCTCAGCAAGTTCAGTACCCTCCTGTCTCTACCCACACAGCGATAGGATTGTATGTAAACACTGTCATATCAAGCTTTTGTCTCTGAACTCATGTCCTCTTGAGTACATGGCAGACACTTTACAGAGTCATCTCTCATCCCCTGAGGCTTCTTGTATGTAGAGAGCAACTGCCGAGGTATCTGATGTCTATGGAAGCCATGCTTTGCCAGTCAAAACAGCCCAGGACTTCTCTACTTCTTTAGATGTTCATCTTTTACAAGTTCTGGGAAGGGAAATGAGAAATGATGTACAGCCTCTGATACAATGCTAGTGGGTCATCCTCCCTGTAGCAGGGCTTATCAGCAGGTGGGCCTGGGAAGCTTGGCCGAGCGAGTGTCATTGAGGGTGCCACTTCTAGCAAATCTTTCACTGAGGTTTTGCCAGGGTGTCCACTACTTGGCACTTATGCTCGCTGAATGGAAGGGTCCTAAAGTTAGAAGGAAACGGACAGGTCAGAAGGCACAAGTGCACTGGCTCCAAGCAGAGCTTGGACCCATTCCCTGAGGGCTGTACGTACTCTGTTGGAATAGCCAGGGCCGAGGCAGGGCCACGATGTTAGTGAGCTTCGCATCTCTGTTGGTTGCTCTTCTCACTGGTGAGGCGAAATGCCAGAGGAAAGCAACTTAGGGAAGGAGGGCTTAGTGCGGCTCACAGTTTGGGCTCCTGTCAATGCTGGTGGTGAAGACATGGGCCCCCTCTGCCTCTCCCATCTGCCCTGCCCCTCCGCCCCGCCTCTCCGCCACGCCCCTGCCACGCCCTGCCACGCCCCCCAGTCAGAAAGCAGAGAGAAATACAAGCTGGCTTTTGCTTGACTTCGCCTTTCCCTTCAGTTTGAGGCCTCAGCTCATGAGATGTCGCCCTTTACAGTCAGGATGGGTCTTCTCTCTCCAGTGACATCTCTCTGGAAACACCCTCACAGACACACCCCGAGTTGCATTTTCCTGACAATTCTAAATCCAACCAAGATGACCGGCAAGTCGAATCACTTCAGTGCTGTGTCCTTCTCTGTTCCATATAATCTCAGAACACATTTAATGCCTTTCACTGTTAGAATGGATACGAAATGAATATTAAAACTAAATGAATATTTAAAATGAACATTAAAATGAAATGATGAATTTTAAAAACAAAGCCTTTGTGTGGACTGGGAATCGAGCTCAGTAGTGGAACGCCTGCCTAGCATCTGGGGGGCCTGGGCTTCAATTCCCAACACCACACGAAGTTACAGAATGATTATTTACCCACTTGTCCAGGCAGATGGGAAAGTAGCGCCAGGAAAATGGGGCAGAGAACCAGCTTGAATTACTTTATTCTCAGTGAAATGGGCAAAGACCAGCAGCCAGACTTGGAGGCTATGGTCGGACAAGTTTGAAGACAACCTATTGACTATACCCGATTCTAGTTTTCTGTATCTAATCTTTTACAAGAATGCAACACTTTGTTAATTGGAAAATGTGTTCACTTGCATGCCATTTTAGATCTTGAAGCAGCCCTCTGAGAGGGTATAATTCTCCATCCCATTTTACAGATGTGGAAATGGAAGCCCAGAAAGATGCATCCATCCACCTAAGCTGTAATAGGACCATCCATCCACTGAAACATTGTAATGTATTCTCAATTTGTCTTTTCATATTTTGTTTGTAGTTATGATGTTCTTTCACTGCATCCCAATTTATAAGTAAGTGTAAGATAAAAAAATCTACGGTCATGTGGCTGGATAGATGGCTCGGTAGCTAAGAGTGCATGCTGCTTTTACAGAGGATCTGAGTTCAGTTCCTAGCACCCACATAGGGCAGATCGTAATCACCAGTAACTCCAGCTCCAGAGGATCCCACCCCCTCTTCTGGCCTCCGTGGGCACTGTACTAGTGTGCACAATTCCATTCTCAGACCTACACTTGTGCACATAATTTAAACATGTTTATGCCCAAGTCTATTGTATTTTTACACACTTGTAGCTAAATGGTGGATGTGGTGGGACTGTTTTTTAAAGTTAGAATGCTAGGGACAGTCTTTTTTCAGGTCATACTTCTCTCAAGGTTTTGCCCCTCCATTCTCATCTTAGTGGAGCTTAGACTATACACAGCCATTTTCTGCCTCTCTTCCAGGCCTAGTGCTGTCTGCTCTATGAGGTTGTATTGTGGTTGGTGGGAGATACACATTGCAGCTTACAAAAGGCTGTGTGTGCCACACTGGGTGATGTTGGGACAATCTTAGAATCCCGGCACTTGGCACATGGAGGAAAAGAGGGTTGAGAATTCAAGTTCAAATTCCTGGGCAGCCTGAGTTACAGGAGCCCTGCCTCAAAATACCAAAATAAGTAAATAAATGAAAATATGTAATAGTCTGCTAGTTGCTTTTGTTCTGTGACTCCCCACTTTCTCAGAGCTTCAGGAGCCCAGCAGACCAGGGAACATAAATATCTCCAGGTCTTCACCTTGTAGACCCAGAAGGCAATTATTAACTCAGTCTTCTCTTGTAGCTGCTTGAACTTGAATCTCTGAATAAAGGCATGAAGAAGATAAAAAGGTAGCTCAGAGGCAGAAAACGAGTGAGAGAGATACCTAGTGTATCACCACATTGCTTAGAGAGAAAACAAGATAGCGTTGGAGAGGTAGAACGGCCTGTGTTCAACTGTGCTATTTCCAAAGGACATGCGATAAAAAATGACCCAGGGGACTACCAGGTGGCTCAGTGGTTAAGAGCACTTGCTGCTCTTGGGGACATGAGTTCAGTTCCCAGCACCCATGTCCAGTGCCTCACAAACAGCAGTAACTCCAGCTCTAGAGGATCTCATGGCCTCTTCTGGCCTCCTTGAATGCTTGCACACATGTTATAATTAAATATATAAATAAAATGAATAAAAGAAATCTCTTAGCAAACAAACAAACAAACAAACAAACAAAAAAGAGTAACCTTGTCTAGCAGATAGAGTGCGGCTTGTCAGTTTATCAGGCTAATTGGCACCCCTGATTTTCTATGGATTGCTTTGCAGAAGTGTTATTATAAAAAAAGAAAGAAAAGAGAAGTTGAGTCATGATATTTTATTTAATTTTGGTCAAAAACATGAATTAAACAAGCTCTGGTGACGGTGGCTCCCTTCTCTCGGTTCCTCCAGTCCTCAGCAGGGTGAGCTTCCTGTGGCTTGAGTGAGCAGGAGGGGCCTCAGGATCTTCCTTCCTACTGAAGATTTTCCACTAAGGTCAAGCTTCGTCAAACAATGACTAGATTAATGGGCTGGCCTTATGTTAGAATTGGCAAAGTTTTCCTCAAACTCTTAGGGATTTTTACTTACTTACTTCTTAAAAAATGATTGCATATTTTTAAGTCTTCTGGGATAATCCTTTTTATATAATCCTTAAAATTGTCATTTTTACATAACAATTTTTGTATTAAGGAAGAAGCCACTGTACAAACAACAACACCAAATTTGAATATTTCAGAAAGGGGCCCTTCAATGCTTAAGGGATTCAAAGTCAATACAAAGGCTAAGGGAGAAAGTTAAATCACAGGGAGGTGGTGACTTAACATGTATCATGTTTATGTTATGACTGTGTAGCCTTGTGCTTCCTCAGAACAACAAGTTCTGACCTGAGGAACCATTTTCTGTTGGATCATAGGACGGTAGCAGTGGCCTCCGTGACCATCATAATGGGAACATAGCAACAGGCAGGCAAGCATGATTCTGGAGCAGTAGCTTAGAACCCACTTCAGACAGCAACCACCAGGCAGGAATAGATAGATAGATAGATAGATAGATAGATAGATAGATAGATAGATAGACTCTGACTGGCAATGGTGTAGAGATAACCTCTTGTGCACTTTGTAAAAGCATTCACCTGTTAATAAAAGGCTGATTGGCCAATGAGCTTAGGCAGGAAATTAGAAGTTGGGACATCCAGCAGAAAGAAAGCTGGTAGGGAATGATGAGGTAGAGACAGACACGGGGATTAGCCCCAGAACACTGATGGAAACAGCAGAAAAAAGAATATCTGAGGACCAGGTAACCAGCCACGTGACAAAACTTAGTACAGAATAATGGGATAATTGTCTCATGAGCTCGTTGGGGAAGAGACAAAGCTTATGGCCTAGATACTTGAAGATATTTTGGAGTCTCAGAATTGTTATTCTGGGAGCAGGGGCTGGGAGACAAAACATGGGCACACAGAAAACACACAACAGCAGAAAGGTGTGAGCTTTTGAAACTTTACAACCTACCCCTAACACAATGTCTCCAACAAGGCCACACCTACTCATCCTTCCCAAACAGTTCTACCAACTGAGGATGAAGCATTCAGTGCCTATGGGAACCATTCTCATTCTAGCTATCACACAGGGATGCAAGTAGCCCAGGCAGGCCTTGAACTCTTCATGTAGGCAAGAATGACCTTGAACAACTGTTCCTCCTGCCTATGTCTCCTGGGTGCTGGGAATGCTGGCACTATACTCTTGTCCCCATAACTGGTTTCCTGGACTCAGGGGATCAAACTCAAAGCTTTTTACATGGTACACAAGTACTCTACCAGTTGAACCATATCTCCAAACCTCAAGACACATTTTAGTTTTTTGAAATTGTTTATATCAAATTTATTTATTTATGTTTGTAACTGATACATGTATGTACATACATGCATGTAGAAGTTGGAGGACAAATGGAAAACTTTTGGAAGTCAGTTTTGCTCTTGTGGTGGTTTGAATATGCTTGGCCCAGGGAGTTGGCACTATTAGGAGGTGTGGCCTTATTGGAGGAAGTGTGTCACTGGGTGGAATAGAGTTTGAGATCCTCCTCTTAGCTGCTTAGAAGTCAGTCTTCTCCTAGTTGCCTTTGGAAAAGGATGTAGAACCCTCAGCTCCTCAACTGACTGGCCTGCCTAGATGCTGCCATGCTTTCTGCCATGATGATGATGGACTGACCCTCAGAACTTGAAAGCCAGCCCCAATTAAATGTTGTCCTTTATAAGAGTTGCCTTGGTCATGGTGTCTCTTTACAGCAATGGAAACCTAACTAAGACAGTTCTCTTCTTCTACCATGTGGATACAGCCTGGTGCTTGATCAGGGCATCAGGCTTGGTGACAACCATCTTGACCCCCTGAGCCATCTTGCTGGCCTAAGAGACATTTTAGAAGTTTATCTTTCTCGTGGATGGGAAGGGGCTCACAAGGCTGAACATCTATTGAGAAGCTGGAGACAGTTGACTTCTGAGGGGGATAAAGTTGGCTTTCTTCCAGGGTGGGACCCTGGTAGGTTGCCCAGGCTATAGTGCACAATCCAACATTTACATACTTCCAGACAAGACCAACTAGACATCTATAACAAGGCATCCATACATCCATGCACCCATCCATCCACTTCTATTGTCTGTCTGTCTGTCTGTCTGTCTGTCTGTCTGTCTGTCTGTCTACCTATCTGAAGGAAGACATGAGGTGGAAAGGAGAGAGGGAAGACCTAAGAAGAGCTGGAGATGGGGAATGAGGAGTAGATTTGATTGAAACAAGACACATTCATGGAAACAAGCAAACAGGGAAAACACTGAAAAGAGAAGAGTCCCCACTTTGTCAGGAAATCCTCCAGTCCAATTTTTCAAATGAATTTCCTTGTGTCCTGCTGTCACCATGAGGCCTGGCTGAGAAGTTTCACCCTTTCAAAAGGCTGTAACAAGCAACCAACAGAATTTATTCTGAAGAATTTGCCCAGAGTTGTCTTTGAAGAGAGTACACAGTAAAAATGAAGAGCCCTGGAGTCATGTCTTTCTACGACCTGCCTCTTCCCACCGAAACAGGATTAGAAGCTGAGTCACACAGGAAGACACTTTGGGTTGGGCCTGACCACACCTGCATGCAGCTCTGGAGCTGCTGCACCAAGGCAGTGTGCTGTGCTCCAGACACTCAGGGAAGTGGGTGCTTACAGGTAGCCTCTCAGCGTCTGGCTATGATGGACTTGTCTGTCAGCTTCACCACTCCGCATAGACTGAGTCTCTCTCTCCCACCTGTACTTTTTATTTAATTTTTAAGCATTCATTTATTTTATTTTATGTGTATGAGTGTTCTGTCAGTGTGCATGTATGTGTAGTAGCATGTGCATGCATGGTGTTAAGGAGGAGTTCAGAAGAAGGTGTTGGATCAGGTGGAACTGGGGTTGTAGATGGTTATGGGAGCAAGGACTAGAACTTGGGTTCTCTACAAGAGCAGCTTTTAACTTTTAACTGCTGAGCCATGTGTCCAGACTGACTGACTGACTGTCTGTCTGCTTCTGTCTCTCTCTCTCTCTCTCTCTCTCTCTCTCTCTCTCTCTCTCTCTCTCTCTGCACGTGTGTGTGTGTGTGTGTGTGCCACATGTACAGTGAGGGTGGGTGTGTCTGCACATGTATGTTCATTCTACTGCAGGCTGGAGAACAACATCCTGTGTCAACCTTAGAAATGTCTTCTAGCTTTAGTTTTTGAGACGGGGTCTTTCCTTGGCCTGGAGCTCACCACGTAAGGTAGGCTGGCTGAGGCATAAGCCCTGGGACTCTCTGTTTACTGTCTTCAGCCCTGGGATTTCAAGCCACCCCACCATGACCAGCATCTTGAATTGAGGGTTTGAACTCAAGCCACTGTGCTTACAGAGCAAGAGTGAACCCAGCTGAGCAATCCCAGCACCCCAGCCCAGGACTATGTCCTTTGCTGAACTGTATGTAATTTCCAGCCCTGGCTGTACATCCAACTCATCTGAGAAGTTTTAGAGTGATCCCACTGCCTGAGTCAACCCCGTAGGCGTTCTGGCTCACTGGCTTGAACAGGGCTCTGCCTTCATCACAGTCTTTCAAAAAATCTCTAGATGCTTCTGATGTGGAAGCCAAGATAAAAAACACTGATTCAGCCAAACCCCAGTGAGGGCACAAATGAGCATGTGCTCAGGAATGGCGAGGTATTTAGGCAGGGCTCAGCACCTCCCATTCACTGGCATGCTAACAAAGATGAGCAAGGTTTCAGAGCAGAGCCCCGTAAGAAGCAAGATTCTTTTACTTTGGAGACTTAGCCACAGAATGGTGGTTTCCTTGGGGATGGGATGTAGCTTACTTGTCTAATGTGTTCAGACCCCAGGAAGGCATAAAATGGGAGAGATAGCACAGGCTTGCTTGTAACCCAGCCTTTTGGAGAGTGAAGATGTTGGGATCAGAGAGTGATCTTTAGCTACACAGTGAACTGGAAACCAGGAGTTCCTGTTCTTGAGGCCTACCTGGGAGATTTGGGGGAGGTGAGAATATGGGGGAGAGTCTCTCACTGAACCTGGAGCCTGCTGGTTTCATTAGGCAAGGCTGGCTGGCCAGCTAATCCCTGAGAGCATCTGTCTTTGCCTCCCCAGGGCTGGGATGCCAGTCTACTGCTGCTCTTGCCTAAGTGTTGAGGGTCAAACTTGATCATCCTGCAAGCCTGATAAGAGCTTGACTAACTGAACTCTCTCTCCAGCCTGTGGGGTCCTTCCTTAGCACTGATTATTGCAGAGGGACAGATTAAATCCATTGTTCCTCCCTTCCTAGAGTCTGGAATAGTCCACAGTCTCTGTCTGCTCATCTGAGGCTCCTAGTAACATGGTTGGAAAGTGTATTCTAACTATTCTGCTTTGCGGGAGGAATGTCTAGCCAGGGTGCTTTACATCATGTAGGATTTTAATCATCATATTTGAAGGGCTAGAAAAATATTACTCTTAGACTGGGGTCATGGCTTTGCGACTCAGTGGGTAAGAGTGCTTGTTTGTAAGCATGAAGACCCGAGTCCAAATTTCTAGTCTGGGTGGTGGTGGCTACATGTGCTTTAACCCCAGTGCTCTGAAAAAAAAAAGGGGAATGGAAGATCACTGGGGCTTGCTAGTAGGCAACACAAACACACGCACACGCACACACAAAAACACTCACACACACAGGCATGTGCACATATACAGGTGCTAACACATGCATACATGTGCACAAACACACGAACACACACACATGCTTACACACATGCATGTGTACATTCACATGCTTATACACACATACAGGCACATGTACATACATACATGCACACATGTGCACACATGTGCACATACACATGAACATATACACACATACATCTTTACACACATACACATACACACACACAAACACACACACACTTCTTTGCAGAGGGCTGTAAGAATAGTATTGTAGGGGTAATGTACTTGTACAAGCATAAGGACCAGAGTTTGGATTCCCTAGAACCCACATAAAAGTCAGTAATGTATCCCGTGCTGTGCCTGCAGTTTCAATACTTATTTGATGAGATGGCGAATCACCCGCAGCTCTCTGGTTTTCCTCAAAGAAGGCAAGGGCTGACATCCAACATTATCTCCTGACCTCCCCATGCATGTTCTTCTGCATGCACAAAGACACATGCACACACACACACACACACACACACACACACACACACACACACGTGAGGATTATGGGATTATAAGCAGTGCAGACTCATCCTGGACAAAATGCAGAATGTTGGGACAGTGGTGGGATGAGAGGGACCCCTGGAAAGGTCAGGGACCAGAGAGGTTAGAACAGCATGGTGACCTATTCTTATGAAAAAACCACAGTGAAACCCACAGCTTTGCATATTAACTTTAAAATCCTCTCCTGGAGACCTAGGAAAGGAGGGGAAAGGTAGCCTAGGGCAGGTTGGGAAGTTTCGGGCTGAGGAATGCTTGCTTTTAACCAGGCTTGGCTTTTATCCTGCAGAGAACTGGCTTCCCCAGGCAGGGCCTTGGGCTTTCCCCCTGTGAGCTGGTCACCTCTCTGTTCGGTCCTGGGAGCTCAGCAGTATTTGGCAAGCTGTGGCTGGAACCCTCCAAAAAAGCCTTGCGGGGTGGGGGTGGGGGAATCCAATGTTTTCTCTGAAATATTAATTTCCTTGCTCTAGGCTGTTGTGGGCTTTGCCTGGAAACTTAATCTCAGCCCCTGGGCTCTGCATTATGTGTCTGTCATTGAAATGGGGCTTAACAAGAATCACTTGATACCTTGGCAAGCCCTCCCTGTTTTAAACAGTCTTTTATCTTGGGGCCAGGGATTTGCATTTGCAGAGGCTAGGCCCAGCTTACTCCAGCCCGGGCAAGTTGCAACTTGTTGCAGATCTAGTTCGGCCCATTTCTCTCACTACCAGGACCTCCTGGTGCTGCCACTCAGGGTTTAGGACTTAACAGGAGCGCTAATCCCTGTCATTAGTTGTTTTCTGCTTTTGCTTCACCAAGGACACCAAAGCCAGAGCCCACAAACTACCTAATAAAAGCCACTGCAACCCCCAGCACAGAATTTACAGAATAAAAGACACCCAAGGCTGAAGCAGCAATCTGCTCTCTTCCCAGAATTCCATTCCATTCCCAGCCTGCCATATTATCTGTGGTCTCTCTTCCTGAGGAGTTTGCTTACTCTCAGTTTTCTGTTTGTTTTGTGTGTGCATGTGCACACACATGTGTGCTTGTGTGGGGGGGAGGGATGAAGAGGGTGTTGTAGGTTTGTCTTGTTGTTTTGTTTGTTTCTGTTAGCCCAGGCTGGCTGGAATTTTCTTTGGTCTTCTTCCCTCTTTCTTCCCGGTGCTAGGCTTACCAGCCCTGGGCCATTTCTACCACCAGAGAGTCTTCATGTTCCAATCTCCCCCAAACCTGCAGCTTCTAAGCCCTGCCTGTCTCTCACTGGCCTGGAGGTCTCACACCGGGCTAGGTTGGCCATCAAGGGGTCTGCCTGTATCTCCCCCCTAACAGATATTACCATCAAATATGAGGCCGCTTTTCCTCCTCCTCCTCTTCCTCTTCCTCTTCTTCCTCCTCCTTCTCCTCCTCCTCCTCCTCCTTATTCTTTTTCTTCCTTGGACAATGGGGATTGAATATCAGTCATTCTGCTTGCAAAGCAAGCATTTGACCCAGTGAGCTGTCTCCCCAGCCCCTTGGATGTCTTATCCTGATGAAAAAAAAAAAATCTCTCTATTGTTGTTCACATGTGACTTTTGAGTGGCTAGTGTGACATGGAAAGTATGTGATTTTTATTTACTTTTTTTCGTTTTGGCAGTATTGATAATTGAACCCAGGGCCTCAGGCAAGTGTTACCACGGGGCTACTGCCCAGCCTGATTTACTTATCTTAATCTTAGTTATGAAAAGTGTAGTTTGTTGCTGGCTGCCTTACAGCTTGGGATCCTGCCCTTGACCTCAGGATTTCAGGAAGGTGCCTCATGCCAAAGGCCTTTCTGGGGACGCTGGAGTCTGGCTCCAGCTTCAGGGTCAGCTCCTGAAGGAAAAAAAAATGCCCCATGACTCCTAACCTAATGTCCTTTCCACTGCTAATTCTGGCTACTTAAACCTGGAGTTATTTATTTTTTACAAATTACTTACAAATTACTCATATCTGAATTTATCACATACACACCCCTTTACTGTCCTATGCACCCCATGAACATATCCTGATTCCTTGGTCAGCAACAGTAAATAGGTTTTCAGGGGTTTTGATATTTTTTTTATTTTTTTTAAGATCAGATGAATTTGTCAGAAGGGAAGGACTTTTTTCCTGGAACCTGAAGATGGGATATGGGAGGAGCTTTCAAAAGACTTGGAGGAATTATCAACAAGTGTGTACTGAGAGCCAGCCAGGGCGGCACGGCCAAGGTTGGAGATGCCCAGAGTGCAGCCAGAAACTAAATGGGGTCTGTTTGAGTTATAAAACAGACTCAAGTCATAAATCCATGGAAAGGACCAGAGGCTGGCCAGAGGGTCTGTTATTTATGGGGTGTATCAGGAATAGCCTGGAGCAATGCCTCATCCCGTAAACCGCTCAGGCTTGGGGACCTGGGTTCTGCTTTCCAGCACGCACATGCGTAAAACTGGGCATGGCAGCAAGAGCCTGGAACCCCACCTTTTGGGCGGCAGATACAAGAACTTTCTTGGAGCTTTCTGGTCAGAGAATCTAGGCATATCTGTGAGTTTCAGGGCTGGAGAGCCCCTGTCTCAAAGGCGAAGCTGGAGGGCAAGATAGGAAGGCCGCAGAGATTGACCCCCTGCCTGTATATTCACACAGGTGCATGCATGTACAAACATGGCACACACACAAGAATGTTAAGTTAAAAATGTAAAGAACGGCTCATTTGTTACGGTTAATTTTTTTGAGCATTGATTGGAATCAAGGCAAGAAGAGGGAGGGCCTCAAGAGTGAGAACATTTTAGTGGGAGGAAAAACAGGGTAAGCGCCCAAAGTGGTGGCCCGCTGGCTGGTGGCTCGCCACCTCCTGCCCTCAGCCCAGTCCTCTAGGGATTTCTTTAGCCATTTCCGTGTGCATCTCTCAATGCCTATTTCTTGCGATGGACTCCGCAAGAGTTGGGATCTATATGGCCTGGCTGCTCAGGACAAAAAGATTAGGTGAAGGCTGGAAGGATGACTCCTATCCAAATATGCTCTCACAGTCATTTCCAACCCAAATCCTTCCTTCTCTCCAGCATGAGGTAGGTTTGGTGAGCAAGTTCTTTGAATGGGGA
This sequence comes from Mus minutoides, assembly GCA_902729485.2. Classification (NCBI taxonomy): domain Eukaryota; kingdom Metazoa; phylum Chordata; class Mammalia; order Rodentia; family Muridae; genus Mus; species Mus minutoides. The sequence continues at coordinate 84,234 of LR752059.1, read as the reverse complement.
TCCAAATGAAGAGGTCAAAGTTAAGCCAATGGTAGAGCTTCCATAAATAGACTTCTTTAGAGGTCTGAAATAAAGTGGGGGTGACCGCTCAGTTGATAAAGCCTTTGTCACATGCAAGCAGAAGGTTCTGAGTGTAATCCTCAGAATACATGTTAAAAACAAACAAACAAACAGCGTATGGAGGAATTTATCATCGAGGAAGCAGAGACAGTTGAATCTTTGGGGCACAGTGTCCAGCCGACCTAGCCAAATAGGTGAGCTTTAGGCCCGTGAGGGACTCTGTCTCAAATAAATAGGGGGGTATTGCCTGAGGAGCAACCACCAGGACTGTGCTCTGTCCTTCATACATAGGGGTGCATATGTGAACACACATTTACAAACACACATGTACCTGTACAAACATGACCTTAAACACACACACACACACACACACACACACACACATGCACACATGCTTGCACATGCTCGCACATGCACACACATCAAAAAGAGAGAACAATACATTAGAAAAATATACTTGTAGACTTTGTATATTTCATTTTCCTTATTAAAATCACTACTGTAATCGGCTCTTCTACACTGTGCCGACAGCTAGAGTACTGGCATGCTGGCTACAGCTTTTAACCACTGTGGCTTGACTATGACCTTCTGAAATTCACAGAATTCAGCTCAGAGCTGAGCTTGAATACACAGTATTAAAAGGATGGGATTCACATCCAGTTTTGACTTTTAATCCCATTGATATCTGTTGGGTGGGCTGGGATGTAACCTAGCAGGGAGAGTGCACACTTAGCACACATAAAGCTCTGAGAGTCTATAAACTTCATTGCTATATGATGGGATTGGTCCCGTGTAAAAAGACCAAAGCGAGCCAGCTGGCCTCTTTTGCCTCTTTGTTGTTCAACACACAAGCACACAGCAAGGGTCCCTTCCAGGGGCGAGCAATACGGCACCATTTAAGTAGGATAAAGTGCTCTCCGGACACTGAGCCTGTGCAATGCCTTCGCCTTGAACTTTTCAGCCTTCACAATTGTGAGGAATAAATGTTTTTTTCATTTTTTCATTTTTATTTGTTTATACTTTTTATAAGTTTGTTTGTGTGTGCAGGTGGGCTTGCTTATGTGTGGAGGTCAGAAGCCAACCCTGGGTGCCTTTCTCTCTTGCTCTCCACTTATTATTATTTTCTTAAGCGGGGGGTGTGGGGGGCTCTCACTGAACTCAGAGTCTGCCTCTTGTCTAGGCTGACTTGCCACTGAGTTCCAAGACTGCTGATATATAGCTCCTCCATCCTCCCAGCAACGAAGTTACAGGACAGTGCCCCTGCACCTGGCTTCTTAGTGTGTTCTGAAGATCAGGACTCAGGTCCTCAAGTTGGTACAGCACAGTAGGCCCTATACTCCCTGAGCCATCTCCCTAGTCCTGATGTCGATTCTTAATAAAGGACACGGCCCAGGTGCTTTGCTACCCCAGCTCAAAGGAGCTAAATTCCCAGCCTCAGTGGGATCATTGTGGGTTTTCAGGGGGAAGCTGACTTTTCCTGACATTAAGGTCAGGATCGTGAGAAAGACCCAGGAAAGGCTGCCATCCACTCCACCCTTTCTCCTCTGAGCGCTCTGTAAGAAAACAAGCAAAATCATCCGATTCAAGATTCTCAGACTTCATTTCCCAATTCCTGCCCTCGGCTGCCTTTTCTTGAAGTCTGAACAATGCCGGAAACTCTGTTCTTTCTCCTTGCTCTTCCGCTGCTTGGAAACCACGCAGGGGAAGGTTCCAGGGCCTGGTGTTATCTCAGAAACCCAAGTGGATCTCAGCTCACAGTCTGTTTTCTGTGGCCAGCCTGTCAAGCAGAGCTTGGCTGCTAGGAATGACCATTGTTTGAATCCAGGGCCAAGTGCCGTGCACAGGGCTGATTCTGCTTCCATTTCCTGAGAACAGACTGCATCTCTGGCCTCTGAGATCAGCTCGAGTGCGTGGTATACAATGATGGGATTCACATTCAGTTTTGACTTTTAATTCCATTGATATCTGTTGGACCGGCTGGGGATGTAACGTAGTAGGTAGAGTGCACACTTAGCACACATAAAGCTCTGGGAGCCAGCTCAAGAACTACAGGAAACCGGAGGGGGAGGTGCACATGCCAGTGACCCAGCGTTCCCGAGGTAGAGGTGCACATGCCTGTGACCCAGCGTTCCCGAGGTAGAGGTGCACATGCCAGTGACCCAGCGTTCCCGAGGGGGAGGTGCACATGCCAGTGACCCAGCGTTCCCGAGGTAGAGGTGCACATGCCTGTGACCCAGTGTTCCCGAGGTAGAGGCAGAAAGCAAGGTCATCCTTGTTACACAAAGCGTTCAAGACCAGCGTGGACTGCATGAGAGCCGACCCGAAACAAAGCAAACCAAACTTAACAAGCAGACAAACAAATAAACAAATGGGCAAGTTAAGGAGGCTCAGAGAGTAAAGGTGCTTGCTGCTTAGCCTTTTCTGGACTCTACATGGTAGAAGAAGAAGAAAACTAATTTTCACAAATTGCATTAGCTCTGTGACATGCACATCAAACCATGTACACACACAATAAATATATATATATTTAAAATCCAGAATCTGGAATTTAATACTAAAAATATATTGAACCCTTATTAGATGGTAGAGCCAGGGCTGGAATAATGATATTTTCCCAGGAGTGGACAGTTCCATCCGTGTTGATGTCTGAGCCAACTTGATCAAGTCATGAAACCACACTTCTCCTCTGGAACCCAGAAAGCTGACCTGGGTGTTGTGCGGCACTCATTAAACAGAATCAACTCCCTGCTTGTGAGCTAGACATTCCTATGCAATCGTGCCTGGGCTTTATCATTACGGACCACTCCAGCGGAGGCCAGATATGTCAAGTAAACACGGACACTTCTAAGGCCGAGGCTTTGAAATCCTTACAGTAAGTGCTGTGCTCTGAACTAGAGCTTCCTCTTCTGCCCTGAAAGAAATCAGAGGAAATGCCTACAGCCTCTGTACGGAAAGTGGTCCTTTGTCACGTGGCAGAATTTCCCTTCCTCTGAACTCGTGACATCCAGATGGCATTGCGAGTTTAGTCTTGAGGGCCTGCGCAGCTGCCGTGTCTAGGGTTTGTATGTGAGCCTTGGGTGGGGGCATGGAAGGTGAGAAGAGGGGGGGTCTCACAGCACAAATACAGCAAACAGGACAATGGAGCTCAACTCGGTTGTTTGTGCGACATTGTCTCCAGCCCCTTTTCTCGTCTATGTGAGTGCATGAGTTAGTGTGTGTGTGTGTGTGTGTGTGTCTGTGTGTCTGTGTGTCTGTGTGTCTGTGTGTTCTGGTGTGTGGAGAGCAGAGAACAGCTTTGGGAGTCAGTTCTCTCTTTTTGCCACGTGAGTCTCAGCAGCTGAACTCTAGTTGTTGGGCCTGGAAGATGTCTTTATGTGTGGAGCCACATGGCTTCCATCACCTTGTTTTGTGAGCCTAAGGCTTACTGATTCAGGAGGCTGGCTGGCCAGCAAGCCTTGGGCATCTGCCCATCTCCACATCCCCACATAGGGATTCCAAGCACACACTACCACCCTTGTCGTCGGGACTCAGGTAATCGTGTCTGTATAGCTCACTGAGCTGTCTCCCCTTTCCCTATAGGCTAAATTATAAATAGCTTCTTCCTTTTAGCTGGGACTGAAACACGTAGATTTTCTAGCTCATGGGAGTTGGATTGAGAATGTTTTGCAAAAGCAAATACACCTTAAAGATTATCATAACCAACTGACCTGTTTGGTCCATGAAAAGACCCTCTGCTCAGCCACCTGAGGCTGGCTTTGGAGCCTTTTCTACTTGTACTTCCAGCCGTATTTCCCTCTTGCCAAACTCTTCTCCAGAACAAATTGGAAGGCAGAATTACTCAGTTAACCTTCATGTAAGGAAATGGCCTGAGGAGAGAGTGAAAAAAAATTGTTTTCTATATATCTGGAGGTGCAGAACACCTCTTACCTGGACACCTGAAGCTACCCTCCCCGATATCTTTTCTATTCGTCCTTGGCTGTGAATCTAAGTGTGTCAGTTCTGCCTCTGAGAAAGCAAGCTGTACACAAGGCAACTTCACGTCGGTAATTCAGAATCCCACAGTTCTAAGGTGCCTTATTGCCCTGTCACCATAGCAATGTTCTAATTAGCACGTTGCTGAACAGGTTGGCTCTCACCTGGTAAATGTGCAAGAAGTCAGCAGAAGGGCCTCGCAGTTGATCATTGCTCTTAAGTGGTTACTTCCAAGCTGGTTATGAACAATCAAACACACACACACACACACACACACACACACACACACACAAAGACCTAGGGATTGGAGTCAGGGCCTCATGTGTGTAAGGCAGGTGCTCTACCACTGAGCTACAACCCACTTCGTGTACAGTTCAAAACAGTTGCTTTGGTTCTAGAAGGGTGGTTTAAAGATCCCTGAGCACACTTATTATTGAACACACTGGGTGCCACTTACAGAAGGGGCTGGTTCCTCTAGAAGATTCCTACCTAGAACCTTCCATATGTTTCCAAACTCCTACCATGTAATAGTGCCAATACAGGGTGGGACCAATACAGGGTGGGACCAATACAGGGTGGGACCAATACAGGGTGGGACCATGGGATTAGTTTCTTAAATTATATTTTATCTAAAACCTCTGCTAATCTGCTAGCCTCAGAACTCTAACTATACTCAGAGACTCCTCCCCTTGAAGTTCAGAGACCTCTCCCTGCTCTCTAAGCTCAGACCCCCTAACCCTCTGATGTCTACAATAGCAAGCTTCTCTGGGCCGCTGCTGGGACTCATCAGTTTCCTGTGGTGGGCGGTTAGCATACTAAAGGAGATTCCTCCGAAATCCAGCCCAGCACATCTCCCTGGGAAGAATCTCTATAATTTACAACAATTAAAATAATAGCCAATTCTATTTTATCTGTTGAATGCTGTGTAGTACCTAGAACACACCATGTAGCATGTGTCCATCCGTTCAAACTTTCAGAAACTTTTGTTATGGTCCTTAAACTGCTGCCTTCCATTTGTACACCAGGACAGATTTACCGTGCTCTGAATCATCTTGAAAACCATGTATAAACAGATACTTAGCATTATTTTTTAATTATGTAGATGTATCTGTTTGTCTGGGCATGCATGTTTTGCCTCTGTGTACAGAAGTGCATGCCTGTGCCCATGGAGGTCAGAGAAGGTCAGAAGAGGGTCAGATCCTCTGGGACTGTTAGAAATGGTTGTGGGACTCGAACCTGGGACCACTGCAAGAACAACAAATGCTCTTAATCCCTGAGCCATCTCTGTAGTCCCCTCTTCCCATTCTTTTCCTATAATTTTCTCACGGTGCACTGTTCCACTGTTGTATGGAGCATTACCTATCGAATGAGAGGGTGGAGTCACGCTTCTCTCTGCCTTAGCACATTTTCACATGTTCTTCTCAGGTGTCTGTTCTCCATCTTAGCCCCAAGGTACTTGTCATTGCTCAGGAAATATACTGACTGGATGCTGTCTATGGCCCCAGAGAAAGTCCAAAGCTGAACCCAGAATTGCCCTTGGTCTAGTTAATTTTGTTGACTTGACACAGACTAGAGACATCTGATTGGTTTGTGGGCATGCTTCCAGGAGATTGTCTCGATACTGATTGATGCTGGAGAGCTTGGCCCTCTGTGGATGGAGTTATCCCTAGTCAGGTGGTCCCAGGCTGGGTAGCAAAGCCAGATAAGCATGAGCCTGCTGGCGACATCATGCAACATCTTTCATGTTTTCTCATGTGAGTGAGTGCATACTAGAAAACAAAAACAAAACAAACAACAACAACAAAAACAGCAAACAGGATTGCCCTCATGCCCTGACTTCCCTCAGTGATGGACTGTGAGCTGGAAACATAAGATGAAACAAACCCTTTCCTCCCTAAGTTGCTTTTGGTCAGTGTTTTATCACAGCTACCTGAAGGAAACTTGAGTAGCCCTCAAGTCTTTGACCTCAGAGTATCTGGGCTTCATTCACTGTGACACTATGCAATAAATGCCCTCTAAACTGAGTGAAGACTTAACAAATGTCAAATCTCTTTTCTTGGAAAGCCACTGTCAGGCTTGGGATGTAATCTAGTAGACAAGAGTGCAGTGGGCAAGCACCAGGGCATGAGTTCGAATCTCTAGCAGCCATGTAACAAGCTAGACTCCTAAGAGTCTTTTTAAAATTTTTTTCTTGTGTGTATGCATGTGCATGCATGTGTGTGTGTGTTTTAAGTGTTCAGTATTTCCTCCAAATTATGGTATCCTGATTTGTGAACATGTAACACCAAAAGGAGAGACAAGAGAAGGAGAGGGAGAGGGAGGAGGAGAGGGAGGAGGGGAGAGGGGAGAGGGGAGAGGGGAGAGGGAGGAGATTCCTTAAGTGCCTAGAGACTCTAAATCCCTCCATTTCCCTGTGACAAAGAATCTGTACCTGGGAGGTATTGGCGTTGCTTGGCTTGCTAAGCTGGAAGGAGGGAGATGAAACTCGTTCAGTTATTTGATGTTTAGAACTAAAAAAATGATTACCTTTCCATTCACCTAGTTTGTTTTATCTATAAATGGCCTTTTAAAAACATCCTTGCCAAATATATACTTTAAACTCTTCAGGGACAGCCAAGTTTCCCCTGAAGTAGCTATTGGATTAATCTTTAAGAAATACAGATAATTATTACTTAATCCCGTAATTTACTTGCTGGGTGAATATAAATTTGTGTCTGTCTTCTTTTTTCTTGAAAGAGCTGTAGAGAGCACTAAGACTCATGAGCTATTAATGGAAGTTGATGAAACCCTCCCAGCCAAACTCTATCTGGAGAACTAGCTCCATAAGCCTGGTGTTCATACACAGGCAGCTGCTCCCCTGCCCCTGCCCCTGCCCCTGCCCCTGCCCCTGCCCCTGCCCCTGCCCCTGCCCCTGCCCCTGCCCCTGCCCCTGCCCAACAGCGTGGATTGTAGAGAATTCTTCATGGAGCCACAGGAAGGCAGTCTACAAGTGGCTTATTTATCAATCTTTAACTTGGACATTTTAACTTGACATTGAGTTTATACAAATCTTTTGACAGAATAGTGAACTGTGCTATTCAGATGGATACAATGTGGGTGGGGACTCTGGTCTTAGCTATTCTGCGTCTCTTGGGAGCTTTTCCTGTTTCCTTCCAGTCTTCTTGCCTTTTGTAACTGATTTGTCCCAGAGCCAATCCTATGAATAGTGGACAAGCCTAAAGCACCAGGATGACCTCCAGGACAGGGACTCGGCCTGCTGGGGATTGTCACCCAAGGACCCAGCTAGACAAGATGCCCTGGAAGACCTTGCCTTTGCCTTTGGGTGAAGTGGCTGGCTCACTGCAGGATTTGACCTGCTCCTCTTTTTTTTTTTTCTTTTCTTTTCTTTCTTTTTTTAAAATTTTTATTAGATATTTTCTTACGTTACATTTCAAATGCTATCCCGAAAGTTCCCTAACTCCCACCCCCCATGCTCCCCTACCTACCCACTTCCACTTCTTGGCCCTGGCGTTCCCCTGTTTTGGGGAGACCTGCTCCTCTTTTCTTTCTTCATCTCTCCCTTTTTCATCTTGTTTATTCTCTCTCTCTCTCTCTCTCTCTCTCTCTCTCTCTCTCTCTCTCTCCTCCAGCTCCCCCTCTTCCATTTCCTTTTCTCTGTACCCCTCTCTTTCTCTCTCTTTCCTTTCAAAAACATTTTTGAACTAGGGTCTTACAATGTAGCTCAGGCTATCTTCAATCCTCCTGCCTCAACCTCTCAGATTTTGGACTTGCAAGTGAGGTTCATATCATGCCAGACTTGAATGATCTTTGTCAGAGCAAGCCAGGGAGACCAGAGCCCACTGTTGTCTGTGTCTGTCTCTGTCTTTTAAGTCCTCACTCTCCAATGACAATAACAGAAATCGCTACCATATTTTTTTCTTTTCTCAGCAACAGGGAAGAGGAAGAGCCCCTGTGGGCCAGGCATTTCTAGTGACCTTGATTCCTTCACTGATTGTTGAGATTGTCTTATTTACCAAGCAGGAAACAAAAGGCATTTCCAATAGATTTCAGAGCATTAACCTGGTCATCTTTGACAGGTTTTAATAAAGTGCTAATAAAGTGTCTTGAATATGTATGCATGCTTATGTGCATATGTCGGGAGTGGACAATGACCCCAGATCACATTCTGGGAGAATGTCACCCCTCTTTTTCTAGACAGTGTCTCTCACAAACCTGGAGATCACCAAGTAGGCTGTGCTGACTGCCAGCAAGTCCCAGGCATCCTCCTGTCTCTGCCTCCTAGCACTGGGATTACAAGAGTGTGCCGCTTCTGGCTTCTGACGTGGGTTTTGGAATTGAACTTGGGTCCTCGAGCCTTGCAAGGCAAACACTTTGTTGACCAAACACCACTATCTCCACAGCCCATATAATAAAGTATAGTGACTACTGTCACCTTCCTTTAGCCTCTGTGATTTCACAGTAAGCTGAGTAAGTGCCGTCTAGCACAGATGCCCAGGGACCACCAGACATTGCCTCCTGGAGACATTCTCCCATGGTAAAATACTTTAATGACACAAGGAAATGGAGTCAAAACATTAAAAAACAAAAAACAAACCTGAAACTCAGTTAGGATGCATTTTTGCATCTGTTGGAGGGCTTGCAGTAATTGTCTTCCATATTGCGTAGGAGTGGGAACTTTTGATTCCCACAGACTTGCTTCTTTGTTCTGGGGGGGGGGCATGTGACAGGTCAGTGGGCTGGTCCCACCTGGTCTCCTGAGCCGTGGGTGTTAGCTGCCGGCATGGCAAACCACATTGCTGTCTGCCAGATGGTGGCTTGGGTGTCTGACTCTGAAATGCCAGCTGCAATTAAAACCCATTCCGAGATGGAGTCTTTCAGCGTGGGCCCAGATGGCGAGCTGGCCTCTGGGCCTGCGATCACTTAAGAGACCAAGTCTAAGAGAAAGCAGATGGAGAGAGTTGTAGGAGGAGACATGTTGTGAAAAGCAAGGAAACCAGCCTTCCATTTTGCCAGCTCTGAAACCCACAGAGTAAAGGGGAAATGGTGGGTCTCCCTGCTGCATGCAGTGACCCTCTACCTCAGATAAGAATAAGGTCAGACTTGCTAGGTGGATGGATGGGTTGAGTGTACAGAGCTAGGTGTAGTGTGTGTGTGTGTGTGTGTGTGTGTGTGTGTGTGTGTGTGTGTGTAAACCAGAGGGCAACATCAGGTGTCATTCCTCAGGTGACAAACATTTACCCTAAAAAATACTATTTGGAACAGGGTCCCTCACTAGTTGGAGCTTGCCAAATAAGTCAGCCAGGCTGACTGGCCAGCAGACTCCAAGAAGATGACTGTGTCCACCTCCCTCCCTCCTTTCCTCCTTCCCTCCCTCCTCCTTTCTTTCTTTCTTTCTTTCTTTCTTTCTTTCTTTCTTTCTTTCTTTCTTGTCATGGGGGCTGGGGATTAAAATCAGGTCTGAGCTATAGAGTCTCTATCCTACATTCAGCTTTTTAATGAAACCTTAGTCCTGGCACTGCCTTGAAGATATTCTGCATATATAATTGGCAGCTGAAGTTAATTGGTTTTAAACAAAGGAGGTTACCATTCATCATGTGACTCTGTTGTACACTATAATAGTGAGCACTGGGGTTTCCAGGGAAGAACTCTGACCAGAAACTTTATCATGAGTTCCTGTCTGGTTTCCATACTTCTAATCTGCCCTATGAATGTCTCACATGCCAACCCCCACAGCTCTGTGAGCTTGTGCGCGCACTACACCTGCAGATTCAATATCCCCCCTCCCCCCCCAGGGATTCGAGTGCGTGTTCACACTTGACAAGCTCAGCTTCAAGGCATAGTGAGTTCTGATCACTACTTGCTGTGGGTTATTCTTTAAGATGCTTTGCCTTCGGCTCCAGCAATAGCAATGGCACTCTTAAATATTCAGCGCCAAGCCGGGCATCACAGGCATGTGTGGAGTCAATGAGCTCTTGGGTTCTCCACAAACCTGGACCGTACTAAAGGGTGCATGAATTCAGGGGTATCTGAGTAGGGCTGGTGAGCTGCTCATCAGATATAACTCCTCTTTTCTCAGGCCTGAAGAGCCTAGTTGGATCCCTGAGACCCAAGTAAAGCTGGAAGAGAAAACCAACTCTACAAAGTTATCCCGGGTCCATGCTAGGGTATGCTGTGCCCCCATCTCACATACACGAGATTAATCAATAATAAGGAGAACATAGTTCAATGTTCCATGAAGGAACAGCTGGCAGAACGTTAAGCATTCTTGATGAATTTTCCCCTAACCTTCCAGCCACCAGTAAACACTGTTTCAAAGACATGGGCCAAGAAGTCCTAATCTCAATTTAAAAATCTGACCCCTTCTTACCACCACAATCCTTAGACAACGGTGCTTGTCTAGAAATTAATACCTCCCTTCACAGTGAGAACTCGGCAGTGAGTTTGGGGGAATGAGAGAGAAAGATGCCGTAACCTTTGTGCTGGGGTGAAGGTTTTGCTATTACTCAAGGGCTTGTGGAAGAGAAGTGAAATGTGTTATGTCTCATGAGTCTGTCACATGCTCTGACAGCTGTCCCTGTTCATAGGACAGCATGAGACTTTCTAGGTGAGAGAGCCTCTTATTACTGGAACTTCTTTTCAGAGAGCACTTTGAATAATTAATTTGCCTGCTACTAGTATAAAATTCCCAAAGGATGGCCAACTGCTAATGGAGAATCTGTAGCAATTAAAATGTGCTGCCTTAATAGCGGACTGTTTAAGCAAACATGTGGAGAGTAACTCAGCTATCAGATTGAAAAGCATTTTGAATTTTGGTTTGAGGTTGTTGAAGAGTAAGTTAGGTTGTCTTGGTGGTGTTGGAGTTTTTTGTTTGTTTTGTGTTTTGTTTTTAAATATGTGTACATACAGAGGGGGATCCTGGGCATATGCAAGTATGGCAGGCACACACACACACACACACACATACACACACACACACACACACACACACACACACATACACACACATACACACACACACACACACATTACTTAAAAATAATGTGTGTACAGAGGGCAAACCTGGGCATATGCAGATACAGCAGGCACACTTGGGTGTGCACGCGCTGATGACCAATAGTGCCTAGTCTGAAAGTGACTGTCTTGCCAAACAGTTTCACAAAAGGCCAAGGGGTGGCTGTCACATACAGGGAGAGAACAGTGGTCTAATGGAAAGGTTGAAGGTTTATAGGCTTCCGGGAGCTGAGGGAATTGTTAGTGGGCAGTGATCTCTGTCAGCTAACCTCTGTCAGGGGTTACCAGGTCAGGGTGAATTGTATCGATCATGCCTTGTGTAAGGTGTCATAGAGCATTCCAAGGAGGTAGGAAAGGAGGACCAGGAAAGAAAATATCCCGACTGAACCTGAACTGTGGTTTCTTTTGCTTTGCTGTCATGGTGAAAAAATGAAATAAACGAAAAGGCAAAGTGTGCCCCCAGCTGGCGCTGAGAAGTCTACATTCCCCTTATCTACTGCCCTTCCAAATGCCCGAACTTCCAGATGTGAAGTGTAGGATGCTGTTTGTCTGTCTCTCAAGGGTCAGTGTAGAGGCTTCCTCAGTCCTCCTGGGAGGGCAGTAGGCATGGTCATCTGTGCCGTGCTGCTCTGCTCAGCTCAGGCTGTGGCAGGGAGCACCAAGAACTTTGTGAGTTGCTCTCTTAGTTTCCCTCTCCCCCCTCCCCCTCCCCTTCCCATTGTCCACCCCCTTCCTTCTTTCTTCCTTTCCTTCCTTTTCTCTCTCTATTTTGCTGGCCCCATCTGTTTCTTTCCTGTTAGGTCTGTTTTCCTGGCAGCAGCAGCCCTTGGCACTTACCCCTGTCAACACTTCTGTTTGGTGGCTGCTGTAGCCACTGTCATCAGTCTCCTCTGCTTTTGTGGCTACCCTGTCACTGTGTCTCTGTTCTCTCACATCTAAGCTTTTGCTAGACAAGAACTGGCCACCCCGGGAAAGGAGAGGCACAGGAGCAGATGCCATCTTTGCAGGCTTTCCTCACAGGGGAGCTCTTCCCAGTGTTGTTGGGAAGCTTTCCATCAGCACTGCACGGGTTTGTGATTGAAACAGGCTCTCAGGTAGCCTGTGCTGGCCTTGATCTTCCTGTGTAACCAAGTGATGATTGGGAGCTTGTGACCCTCCTGCTTCTACCTACAGGGTGCTGGGATGCTAAGCATGTACCAATTTGTTGTATTTATGTGGAGCTGAGGGGAACTAGAACTTGATCATGCTACCAGCAGAGTCACACACTCAGCCCCTTGATTTGCGTTTGTCGTGGACTTCCTCCCACCCCACCCCCATTAATTGTAGCTTAGAAATCTTAATCAACATTGCATATCAGAATCATCTGTGTAGCCTCAAAAAGTCCAGAGGCCTTGGGGCTGGAGAGATTGCCCAGGAGTTAAAAGTGCATGGCTTTCTTGCAGAGACTGGAGTTCAGTTCTCAGAACTCTTACGTGGAATCTCACAAGCATTTGTAACTCCACCTTCACAAAGGCTCCAGCTCCCTCTTCTGACTTTCAAAAGTACCAACACCCACATGAGCATTGAGGCGTCTATTGCCATGACTTACAACAACTTATAGAAGAGAGTGTTCAATCAGGCTTTAGATGGTTTTAGTGGGACAGAGTCCATCATGGTGGAACAAAGACATGGTGGCAGTGTCAGCTGAGAGCTCACATCTGGACCCACAAGTGGGAGGACAAAAGCTCACTGAGAATGGTGGTAGTTTTCTTAAACCTCAAATCTTACCACACCTAGTTCCTCCAAGAACAAATTTACCCTCCCTGTCCTTCCCAAAGAGTTTCACCAACTAGGGACCAAGTATTCAAGTATATGAGCCTATGGGGGGCCATTCTCCTAGAAACTCAAGACCCAGGCCACCTTCAGAACCATTCAGTCAGGTCACCCTGGCTATGCTGTTTCTCTGGCTGCTTAAGAGTTGTGCTGCCTGGTCCACAGTGGGAATAGTTGGTAACCACCGATCTAGGCTAAGATGTTAAAATGTTAGAAGGCTAAATGGCTAAATTCTATCTCCCAAAGACTTTATTATCTGTTGAGAAGACCATAAGAGCCTCCCACCCAGCAAATAACGTTTAGTCCAAACACACCCAATACCAAGAGGGGAAAAAAATCTGACTGTAAGAAATGCAGTCTCCTGTTTCTTTGTTTTATTATCTTGTAGGAAAATCTAAGGGATGGAATGAGTTGTTTCACAAATGGATCCAAACATAACCATGGCAGAAAAAAGTATATCCATTGTTATGTTGATACCAATTTTAAACAAGGTCCGGAGCCCATTGAGGCCTATATTTTTAGCTAAGCAGAAAGCAGTCTGCAAAACATTGAGGATTTCAAAATAGTTTCTTACCTAAAAATATCCTTCCTGAAATGAGCTAGAGGCCTGAGAGGGATGAATGTGCTTGCTTTTTTTCCTTCTTCTTCTATGTTTACTGTCACCACAAGAAAGCAGATCTTAAATATATAAGCTTGTATTTTTAGAGACCCAGGAAGCAGGTGCTATGCCCAGGCAACAAAGAAGGTCACAGGGTGAAATGCTGAAGACAGAAATCTAAAATTCACAGCAGGGAGAGTAACTGTTGGAGGCAGACACTTGAGTTGGTATCCTCCCTGCAGGAGTAAGCTAACATCAGGGGAGTGAGTACTAGGGGCCCTCTCAGACTTCTCTAAGGGGACCTCTCTAAGGGGACCTCTCGCAGAAATCCTTCCCTTTTGCCTCAGGGCTAGCATCTGTCCTACAGCCCCAGGCAGCCCGAGGGTCTACTCTTTAGTGAAGTAAAGAATATGAATTAACTCCTCTCTGTTTGCCGGAGTGCACAGCAGCATTGTCTTACTCCATCAACTGCAAGGTGTTGCTAACAAACTCAATTCCTCTCTGCCTACCGACTACATACCACGTGGCCGGCCACCTCCCACTGCTGCTGCCTCCCCATGGTAGACTATACCTGCAAAGGATGAGCCAAAGCCTTCCTTTAAGTTGCTACTTTCCTGGGTATTTGGTCTCATCAGTGAGAAAGGAACTAACACAGATTCTATATGGTGGGTGCTCTTTGACACACTGGAGATACAGTGTCTGAGCAAGGTAGACTGTGGCTCTTGGAAATGTAATTGTTGGCGGACAGGTTATATGGAAGTGCATGACCCACGTAGTCTGACCAACAATCAAACAAAACCTTTTGATGGTTAATAGCTGCCCACTTTGGGTGAAGAGTGTCATTTAATTAGAGACCAAAGATGGCAGAACCAAACACTGATGATTGAGCTGATGTGTTCCTAGGCTGTCATACCCTCCATCGTGAGGAATAAGGGTGAGGGATCTGGGGTGACTGTGGTGTGGGGAGATGTGGTCTGAGAAGTGACAGGCCACTAGCAGGTCCTTGAGGTGTAATCAGATTTCCATGGAGAGCCAGTAGAGCCGGAGCAGAAGACAGTGGGGAAACACAAGACAGTGTGGGCCAAGTCTGGGAGGAGACAGAAGCCTGGCCATTCCTAGCCCGCACCTGAGAGAACTGTCAGGGCCTTTGCACAAGAGATGGTTCCACCACTGTTCTCGGCCCCTTCTTCACTCTTCTAGGTGGAAAATTGACTCCACCTCAAGGACTTGCTAGCAAGCAGCCTCCAGCCTCTCTGACCACACCCCTGCCCCCTCTGCTTTCTCATCCCTCATTCCTCACATTGGAAGGTATGGGCGTCTCCCTGGGACCACATCAGCCCAACCATTAGCCTCTGTTCCTACCACCTCTGTGTTTCACTGTGGTGGTGACCTCTCTGCCCACTTGGGCAATGACTTTTCAAGTGTCTCCGTCTTACGTGTACACCTCTAATCGATTCCTGTGTGCTGGTCTGATTTGTTTATTTATTTTAAACAGGGTCTCATGTACCCTGGACTGGCTTTAAAGTCCATATATAGCGGAGGATAGCCTTGAACTCTTGACTCTCCATCTTCTACCTCCAAAGGGCTTGCCTCACAGGTTTGTACCGCCATGCCCAGCTTATACAGTGTTGAGGATGGAACTCCCAGTTTCATGATTTAAGATACGGAGCTCCATATCCAGCTCCAGTGAACCAGAATTTCTTCAAGAGAACTTGGGACATCCAGGGCAGTGGGCCAAGCTGTTTGTTTATTTATTGATAAGGTTTTTGTGGAAAACATTCTTTATGTCCACCATGGACAGAGTTCAGAAGCTACTAGACATCTGTGTCACCACTGCCACACAATGGGCATCACTCTGTGCGTGCATCCAGGAATTCTACTCTGGGGAGATTTATTATTATTAATAATTATTATTATTACCTTTCTCCATCTTCTTTCCTTCATTTATTTACTATGGAAGGGGCACACACAGAGCCATGTCATTTGTGCAGAGGATATATTTCAGGAGTTGCTTCTCTCTTTCTAGCACAGGATTCCTGGAGTAACCTTTGGTCTTTCTTTTTCTCTCCTCAGTTAACAGTGATGTAATGGCCAGCGACAATGGTGGTGCCGTCAAGCTTCCACAGCTGTGTAAGTTTTGCGATGTGAGACTGTCCACTTGCGACAACCAGAAGTCCTGCATGAGCAACTGCAGCATCACGTCCATCTGTGAGAAGCCGCATGAAGTCTGCGTGGCTGTGTGGTAAGGGGGCCTCTGGAGAAAGGGGGGTCTTGCTTTTCCGATTACCTTAAATGATGCTGTGACAAACACCCGTCCAAGGCAGCTTCAGGAAGAAGGCTTGTTCTGGGTTCCAGTTCTAGGGGGATACAGCCCAACATGCATGGAAAAGACATGGCTTACAGTCCCATGGTATCACATATAGGGAGCAGAGACTGGATCAGCTGGACATCAAGCATCCGTACACCTGTGCCTACTGGGCACATCAAGCCATTACAGTTTGTTTCCTGTTTTTCTAAGTCATGTGTGCTCGTGGCACAAGGCACTCACTGTATGTGCCCCTCCCAAACCCAAATACAGATACCAATATTCCTGCCCTCCCTCCATCAACTGTTAAGTCTGATTGCCAGAATGCTTCTCCTTGTGGTTTGACTATGAAGCCCCACAGGCTCATGTGTTTGAACACCTAAGCCCAGCTGTTCGTTTCACCTCTCAGTATCACGTGGTGGCTCATCACCTCCTGCATGACCATTTCTAAGGAGTCTGAGGCCCTCTTCTGGTCTCCTCTGGTGTTCATCATGCATATGGTGCATATACAAAGCATTCGAAGGTGCACATAAGATTAAAATAAATTAGCCTTTAAATAAATATAATGTATATGTCGAGACAATCTCCTGGGCATTTCTGAAAATATATGCTGTACTGTTTATCCTTTGAGCTCTAGGCCAAATTAGTCTCCAGACATATGGATGGCAAAGAGATAACCCATTTCCTGAAGCGTAAACCACACCTATTTTTTCTGTTCTGGAAAAGAAGAACACCCCGCCATCCTCTCTGCCACGTTAATTATTTGTTTCCCCTCCTGTCCTTCTCTTGAATTCAGGAACTTGTATTTCTTTATTTAGGATCTTTCTTCTCATTTTGTTTTTGGAACCAGCTCTTGGCATGAAATGTGTCCCCGCCCCCAACCCCCACACAAAGAGTGACTTGTGATCAGCAAGCAGGAAAAACAGATCGTGGGCTTTAGAAATGGCTTGGGAGTTGGTAAAGTGCTTACTATACAGGCATAAGGACCTCAGTTTAATCCCTAGAAACATCCAGTACTCTGGGGCAGAGACAAAAGGATGCCTGGGGTGTGCTGGCCAGCCATCCTAGCTAAATTGGCAAGTTCCAGGCCAGTGAGAGACCCCGTCTCAATAATCAAGGGGGGCATCTCCTTCAGAATCACACTGGATGTTGACCTGTGGCCTCACATGCATGTGTGCACAGGTACACATATGTGCACACATACATGTATACCAAAGATAAAAAGAAAGAGATATACCACCGTGTCCACAAGGAGAGATGTCTTGTCTGTAATCATAATCAGGCTCTGACGTGAGCAGAAGGTAGAGAGAGATGAGCGAAGCCAGTGCAGGAGAGTTTGGGACAGTTCAAGAATGTTGGGGAACCGGAAGTGACTACTGTTAGTGGAAACCACTTCCTAAGGAAGACTTGCACAGACTTGACTGCTCTATCCAGAGACTGGTCATTCATTGTCCCCTCTTTCTGTCCTTCTCTCTCTTGTCCTCAACAAACCTCTGCGCCCCAGGAGAAAGAATGACAAGAACATTACTCTGGAGACGGTTTGCCACGACCCCAAGCTCACCTACCACGGCTTCACCCTGGAAGATGCCGCTTCTCCCAAGTGTGTCATGAAGGAAAAGAAAAGGGCGGGCGAGACGTTCTTCATGTGTGCCTGTAACATGGAGGAGTGTAATGATTACATCATCTTTTCGGAAGGTGAGTAGTCATCCCGGGTCACAGTCCTCCAGGGGAGCACTGCTGTGTGGAGCACTGAGAGGACAGAGGAGCTCAGGAAGCAGTGGGCTCCATGCTGGCCCATCTCAGATTTGATTCCCCATAGCCTGTCTTGGTACCTGGACTTGCCAAGCAGTTTCTGTCTTCCAGAGCGATGGTTCATTCCCCAGGCTCATTCTCAGGGCATCTGCAGCAGCTGGGGATTGTTAGCAGTGGAAATTATTAGTATTTTTTAAAGTTTATTTTCTCTCTGTGTATGTGCCTAGTTTTGTGGGTGTGTGCACAGTATATGTGCACGTTTGTGCTCATGTGTATGATGTCCAGAAGCCAACTTTGGATGTCGATGTCACTCCTTAGTGCCATCCACCTTGCGTTTTGAAGCAGGATCTCTTACTGTGGCATGATTAGTCTGGGCTGGCTGGCCTAAGATACTATTCTATACAGAATTATGGGTAAATAATGAATGCACACATGTTACTGAGATACTTTTAATTAATTAATTAACCTGTATGTTTATTTCTTTTCCTTGAGACATTCACTGAGCTATTCCAGTTAGCCTGTGATTGACTAAGTATAGCCCAGGTAGGCCTCAAATTTGGAATCCTCCTGCCTCAGTCTTCTGAGTGCAGATTGCAGGCATGATTACTCTTTGACATCATGTTGGTTTTAAATGTTCCTTTCCTTCATCTATTATTTCCTTTAAATAAAACAGCCTTTGAAAAGCACAGTTGCTTTCCAACAGCTCCATGGTCTAGAGACCTGCCTCTCTCTGACTCCCAGTAGCTTCCCTCATGCCCTATGGCAAAGAGTTCCTACTGGGGCTCATATTCTTGCTGTTTTACATCTGGTTTTTGTTTTTTGTTTTTTCCTGCCTGTGTTTTGTGACTTCTAATTAAAATCAATAGACATGACCTTGACACAAGTATGGATGTTTGATGCCCTCAGTGTTCGAAGGCATGATGTTACTATTCCAGATGTCCCAACCTCTAGGTGTGGTGTGTGTGTGTGGGGGGTATGGACAGACAGACAAACAGAGAGATTGGCAGGTTTGTTTTTTTTAAACCTATCTACCTGCTACATGTCAGTCCCTTCAGAAGAAGGGACAGATTACAGAGAGACCATGTAATCTAGTCAGAAAGCCATCCAGATATCCCCAACCTGCAGCCTGCAGGCTCCATGTGTGCCAGGATAGCTATGAATAGAGACTAAAGCAATATCATAAACATCCTTAAAACTCTGTAAGGTGTGTTTTGTGATTTGTTTATTATTTTACTTTGGGTGTGACTGATTGCATGGTTCTCCAGCATAAACTTTATAGTTCACACTGTCAAAAGGCTGGGCATGTCTGGAAATGTTAAAAAAAAATGGGTCTTTGCTTTCTCTGGCATCTCCTACCAGCCCCCCATGGCAGCAGGCTTTGTGCGATGTCTGGTGGCTTCAGTGCATCCTGCATTGGCCAAGGAGAAGGAAATCGAGAAAGCAGCTGAAGCAGAGGGAACACGAGCCAGAAACTGCCCACTCTTCAGAGCTGTCCCCAACGCAGCTCCCTAGAACTGTCCCCAACACGCCCCCTCGCCTTCTCTGAAGGTCAGATTAACTGGACAACCTGAGAACCTACCCAATACTCATCTAAATTCAGAATGCAAATTAGTAGAGGGGGGTGCCATGATGGCCAGCTGACAGCCATCCATCAGCAAGACTTGATAGGTGCCAGCACAGAAGTGTAGTCTAAGATGTAGCAGGGCAAGTGTTACCAGGAGTGGCTGTCTTGTGACTGCAAGATGGCACGCCAATTTTGCAAGACATTTAAGTTTTGTTTTTTGGTGTTTTGTATGTGTTTGTGTGTGTTTGTGTTTGTGTGTGTGTGTGTGTGTGTGTGTGTGTGTGTGTGTGCAGGTTCATGTGGAGGTTGCTACTGGTTCTCCTTTTTCTATCAGTTTCTACCTTGTCTGTTGAGCCAGACTCCCCCTGAACTCAGAACTCACCACTGGGCTCGGCTGGTTAGCCATCTTACCCTGGGGATTCCTGTCTCGCTTCTGGAGAGCTGGGATTATGAGGGTTGCCACACTAGCTGGCTGTTCCCCATGCTTTGAGTGTAGCAAGCACTTTACCTGGTGAGACATCTCTCCATAGCCCTTGCAAGTCACCTGCTGATCTCTGCCTGCACTCATAGGACTCAAAGTTGCTCACTGGTCGGCTTGTCTCATGGTTGGGTTCATTAGTTCCTTTCTTATCCCATCCTCCTCTTCAATCTTTCCTTCCTTCCTATCTAGTTAAAGTCTTAAGTATCCCAGGCTAGTTTTGAATTCACTGTCTAACTGAGGATGATCTTGAACTCCTGATCTTCTTGATCCAACACCCAAGTCTCAGGATTATGCTGGGCACCAAAGCCTACTCAGCCTTTACAAGTGTATTAGCGATCTGAGCTCTGGTCTTTATGCTGTGTGGCAAGCACTTTATCTATTAAGCCATCTTCCCAGCCACACATTGTTTTTGAGACAGGGTCTCTTGATGATTCAGAACTCAGCAAGGAAGTTACACTGGACATTGAGCTCCAGGGATTCCTTCCGTCTCCACTTCCCAGAGTAAGTGGCTTCAGGCCTGTTCTAGCATCTGGGTTCAACAGCTGAGTTTCAGCCAGGCCCTTTGAACACAGCATCCAGTAGCCTAGCCTGGCACACTGGAAAGGCTTGCTCTGTTTTAATCTGTGCCTCTTCCAGGGCCTCTTTTCTCCCCACATACCTTTCCCAGTCAAAGGGAGCATGCTGAGTCTAGGATCTCTAATCAAAGCTAACCACAGCCCTTACATTGCTGGATAATACTACAAATTAGGCACGTTTGTTCCTGTTTTGACTCAGGATCACAGCAGGAAGCTGCTAAATCAGAGTGGGAGGGTTTCAGTGCCTTTCGGATCAGTGACTAGAGTAATCACACTCTGAGCTAGTCCCTTCTGCTCAGCTCCTTAATTTCTACAGAAAGCTTCTCAATGCTGTATGGCCAGCTTGCTCAATGCTGTATGGCCAGCTTGCTCAATGCTGTATGGCCACGCAGCCGTGCTTCTGGCTTAGTGCTCTTGACTGTAACTCTGGGTTATTGTCAGGACTCCAGAGTCCCCAGCAGCTGTCACAGAGGCCATCTTTGTAAAAAAAAAAACAAAAAAAAAACCAAAAACAAAAACAAAAAAACACCACCACCACCAACAACAACAACACAGCTGTCCTACTTAGGTTTCTCTTGCTGTGACAAAGACCACAACCAAAAGCAACTTGAGGAGAAAAGCGTTTATTTGGCTAGCATCATTAATTCATCCCTGAGGAAAGTCAGGGCAGGGACTCAAGGCTGGATCCTCAGGGCAGGAACTGAAGCAGAAGCCATGAGGAGATGCTTCTAATTGTCCTCTTGTTCTCCCAAGTGTGCTCAGCCTGCTTTTTATACCCAGGACCACCAGGGGAGGCATTGACCATGGTGGGCTAGGCCCTCCACATCAATAATTAATTAAGACATGCCCACAGACCAATGTAATGGAGGCCGTTCGTTCTTCAGTTGAAGTTCTTTCTTCTCCAGTGCCTTTAGCATGTGTTAAGTTGATGAAAACCAGACAGCAAAGAAACAGAAAATTTAAACTCATCAACACAACATCTCTTGCTCCAAAAGAATATGAGGGGGGTGTGGTCTGTAAGCACAGATTGGGGGGGTGTGGTCTGTAAGCACAGATTCGGGGGGGGGGTGTGGTCTGTAAGCACAGATTCAAGTTGACCTGGAAAAATATAGAGTTCTAGAACAGATGACAGCTAAATATTGAGATATTTAGTAAGTGCACCGTGGGTGTGGGGTGGACAGCAGGCAGACTGGCTATGGCAGAGAAATCTCTCCCAGTGGTTTTAGGTTTCACCTGATGCTGTCTTAGTTTCTGAGATGTTGGAAGAGAGCGGTCTGTGAGTCACTCTCCTCATTCCAAAGGTTCTTCCTGATCCTCAAAGGATGTCAGGTCAGATCCTGAGGTTAGTGACAAAAAAGGAGAACAAAGATATCCTAAGATAATCTTCAATCTACATCTGTAGCATTCTAACCCAACCATTAACTAGCTCAGAGTCACTAGTCAGTGGCTCTTCTAGATCTGCAACAAGGGTTTAGCTTTTCTAGAGAACACTCCTGCCTTACCCGTGCCTCCCTGGTAAGGAGTAGCTTCTGAGTGGGGCAGCCCAACCCGGGGTCACATGTGAATGGGGCACACGAGTCCATTCAGTGCCTCTGGCATCTGCTTCATCACAAGGCCTCAGGGACACTGAACCATCAGAGCCCTGGTGGAGGGCGGGTGTGGGTGTGTCACTGAAACCAAGACCCAGTAGTTAAGCGGGCTTGCTGCTATTCTATAGGACCTGTTAGGAATATTCCATAG
This sequence comes from Mus minutoides, assembly GCA_902729485.2. Classification (NCBI taxonomy): domain Eukaryota; kingdom Metazoa; phylum Chordata; class Mammalia; order Rodentia; family Muridae; genus Mus; species Mus minutoides. The sequence continues at coordinate 62,364 of LR752059.1, read as the reverse complement.
GTCTCTTATTTTGGACACGGAATCTCCTCATGTAGCCCTGGCTAGTTTGGAACTCACTATAAAAACCAAGCTGGTTTGACAATCAAAGAGATCCACTTGTCTCTGCTTACAAAGTGCTGGAGTTAAAAGCTTCTACCAACCACTATGCCTGGAAAAATAATCCTTTATCTTTTATTTCACTTAACAAATCAGCCATTTGAGACTAGCCATATTGGCAAGCGCTGGGCTAAACAGAGAGACGGTGCTTCATGCATACGGTAGAAGAGTGACAGAAGATGGCTTCCTGACATCCACCTTGGGACTTCCAATACTCACTCATATGTGTGTGTGCACATGCCCCTTTACACACAATGCAAACGTCCACCTTGGGCCTTCACATGCATGGGTGCTCACATACACGCCCCATCCCCATACACTTGCACAGGCACACACACAGATAGAGGCAGAAAGAATGGGTGGTGAGCTTATGGGATGCTGAGAGGATGAACAAGCCTCTGGGCTTGGAGAACATAGCAACATAAGCGCAGACTTGCCCCATGTAAGGTTGCTCTTGCTGCTCTGAGGTCATCCTCAGGTGACTAGTTTATACAGGTCACAGTCGTGCTCGACCCTGCCCTGATGCTTCCCAGCTGAACTGTGTTCAGGTGAAAAGCAGTTTATCCCAGGTCACCCTTGCTATGGCTTGGTATTGTGGGAGAGAAGGCCAGAGAGGATGCTGGGCTACATTAACTTATGGGCTGTCACATGCTTTGACACCGAGTATGGTATTGTCAGGTATAGAGCTCATCACTGAGAACATTGCTGTGGATTTAGAAAAGGAAATTGCAAAAATGAGAATTTTTTTAGATCATGGCTGGGGACATAACTCATTTGGGAGAGTGTTCGTCTACCATGTATGAGGCCCTGAGTTTGAGCCCCAACATGACATAATCTAAAGAATGCTGTCCCTCACTGTTGATTGGTATCAGGACCTCCGAAACCTGTGATATCACATAGGCAGGACCCGCAGACCTGTTACCAAGGCAATAGCCACCATATTCCCAGAATCCACTTGGCTCACCTCTCACCTTTACCTGTAATTAAGTCATCCCCCATACATAAAGAAAGCCTCCCCGTCTCTCTCTCTTCCCCCCTTCTCTTTCTGCTGTCCCCCCTCTCTCCCAACAAACATCACATGGAACTGTTTGGCCTGGTGTGGTCCTTCTGAAACCCTGAGACTATCAAGAGCATAGCACTCTCCTGTAATCCCAACACCCAGAAGGTGGGGGCAGCAAGATCAGAATCCGAGTTCAAGGCCAGCCTGAGCTACTCGAGAGAGACTATCTCAAAAGAAATATGATTTATGTAGGTATGTGTTGGGTGGCTTATAGTGGCCCTTCTTGGCTACATATGGTTGTATCCAGCCGTTGGCTGAAGGGTGGATGTTTCTGCTGGTAGAAATAAGAAGTTCCCTATGTTCTCCGTCTAGGGAGAGTTGTTCCTCTTTTTAAATAATAATTTACATTCCAGAATTATAATATAATTACATCACTTTTTCCCTTCCCTTTTCTGCCTCCAGATTCTCCTATGCACTCTCTCACTCTCCAATTTCAGATTCTTTTTTAATTTAATTGTTACTTGAGTGTGCGTACACACACACACACACACACAGAGAGAGAGAGAGAGAGAGAGAGAGAGAGAAAGAGAAAGAGAGAGGCATATGCACACACAAAATAAATATTTTTTTTTAAAGAAAGAAGGAAGCCAGGACTTTCCAAACCCCTTCTGACTCCAAGTGCAACCTTTCTGATTCTGTAGGAAGCAGCTCTTTGTGTCACGTAGCTGTATGCTCTGCTGGCTTGCACAGCCACCGCTGCATGCAGACTTTAGCAGTTAGCGTGGAGACATCATGTAGGTTCACCTGAGGTGCTGAGCGATGGGGGGAAAGCAGGGTCTCCTAACCACGGTGCTTCATTCCCTCCTCTCCAATTGTTGTAGAATTTCTTCTTTTTAAACTAAAGCAGCCTTTCGTTTTGTGAGCCTCACTCTGGCAGGAAGACAAATGATTTTTTTCTTTTTCTCCCCTCCCCACCCCCCCACCCCCAACAGTATCAGACATGTGGTTTCCTGTCTATGTTTAACTTTGCTAGCAGAACATCTCAGCCAGCTGGTTCCCTCTGGGCCCACTGCAAATTTAATAGTGGGGCTTCACGCCATCCAGTGAGCCCATTCTGTGTGCACCAGATGCCTTGCACACTTGGCTGACTTCAGGGCCTTCCGAGTGAGAGCAGTTCAGAAGTGTTGTCCCCTGCACCCTGAGCTCACCTTGACGTGCCCAGCCCCAGCAACGGGCGACCAGGTGACCAGCTTCTTAGAAGAAATTGAGAGTTTTGCTGTTGTTGTTGTTGGTGGTGGTGGTTTGGTTTGCTTTGGTTCTTGATTTTGAGACAGATCTCATACAGCCCATGCTGGTTTTGATTCTTTTACATAGTTGAGGATGACCTTGAACTTCTTCTCCTCCTGCCTCTCCCTATTGAGTGCCTAGATGGCAGTCCTGCACCACCAGGCCATCTGACCTGTTCGGGATCCAGCCTACAGCCTCATAGATGCTAAGGCTCGTGCTCTGTCAGCTGAACTGTAGTCCCAGTCCCAGCCTTGACCTTTCTGCTTTCCCTTCCTCCGCTCTCAGGTGCTGAGATTACAGGTTGCTCCACTGAGCCTGGTGCTTGGGGTATTGGAAGAATCAACTGAGGGCACCCTGCATGCAGGGTTAGCAAGCACTCTGTCAACTGAGATACATCCCAGGCCCTTTAGTCTTGCACACAAACCATGAGAAGGGCAAGGTGGGCTGTGGCAAGCCTGGGCATGGCCTCTGGTTACACTCTGCCTTCAGAATGGGCACTCAGTCCTCAGAACAGCTGCATTCCAGCTGTGCATCTTAGTTCTGAGAGGAAACGGGGCAGATTTACTTTCTGGACTAAATGCAGAATTTAAAAAAAAAGGAAGGCAGGAAGGAAGAGGTGTGAAAATGTGGTTGGGAAAAATTGTTACAGTATGTAGAAAACTGTAGATTGAAATCAGCGAGTGCATTTATCTCCCAGAAGACTACTCCATCATTTGACTGCTGACCCAGGGCTGAGAGAGCCTCTGGCTGTGTATAAACCTTGGCTAGAGAGCATATCCCAAATTCTTCAGCATAACCTGAATTTGGACAAAGAAATACACAAACTGTACCACAACTCAGTCATGCCCAGCATAGGGTGTGTATGAGGTAACGCAAGGTAAAACAGCTTTTAGTAAACTTCTTTTCCCAAGGTGGGTGTTCTGAAGCTAGCTGTGGTGGTAGTGGGGGAGGTGAGCGTGCAACTGTAGACCCCATTCTCCATGAGTCATTGTGGGGCACACAGGCCCGCCCTGAGTTCATCTGCTGGATAGGAGCGGTCACTGAAGCAGCAGGACCCCAGGGCTACAGCAGTGGCTGTAAGTTTATGTTCCACCCAACTTGTCTATATGTGTCCCACAACCTCCACACCTGTGGATGATGGTAAAATGGCTGCAGTGGAACTGTGCATACTAAAAAAATAAAAGTGCTCCAAGAAGTTGACCAACTCTGTGAACTGGTTTCTATTCCTACCCGGGCTGAATTCCAGCTGTGTGCAATCCGAACTTCTCTACATATAGCCTGGCCACCTGTCTTTGGAAGTCTTCTCTGACAGGAAGCTGCTCTGGCCTACTGTTATGTAAACCCTTTTTGCTTATTCATTATGTCTATTAAAAATAACAAAAACCTAGCTGGGGAAGATGGCTCAGTCAGTAGAGTTGGTAGGGACTGAGAACCCACATTAGAAGAGTATGGTGTCATTCTCATGCAGTCCTGGGGAGGGGAGGCAGGACATGAAGGTCCCCGGGACACACTCACTCAGCTCAGCTCGCACTTCCTGAGCTCCAGGCCAGCAAGAGACTGATTAGACTCTGTTCCTGTTCTTGAGGAACTCCTTAGGTGGGCTCTTGTCTCATGGCTGTGCACCAGCTCACACACATACACACTATAAAAACGCTGACTTTTAATAAAACAGTTTGCATTTGTCCTTCTCATGTAAGGAAAGCTACGTATGGGCCTGGAATGGCTCAGCGGTTGCTGTGGAACACTTGCTGCTCTTGTAGAGGACCCAGGGTCAGTTCTTAGCACCCATGTCAGGTGACTCACACCTGCATGTAGCTCCAGCCCCAGACAAGCCTAACAGATTCATTTCATACACAATGGATCTGAAACTCAGACATTTCTTCTGTTTTCCCAGTCAGGTCCACATAACTGCCTAGGTTGCAGTGTCCAACTCCAAGGTGCGTTAGCTGTGCAGGTTCTGGCTTAGCTGGTCTTGGACCTGGTATCAGGAACATTTACCCACCCTCCCTCCCTTCCTCCCTCCCTCCCTCCCTCCCTCTCTCCCTCCCTCCGTCTCTCCCTTCCTTCCTCCCTTCCTTTTTTTTTCTTTTTTCGAGATAGGGTTTCTCTGTATAGCCCTGGCTGTCCTGGAACTCACTCTTTAGACCAGGCTGGCCTCGAACTCAGAAATCTGCCTGCCTCTGCCTCCCAAGTGCTGGGATTAAAGGCATGTGCCACAAACATTTTTTCTAAGCCCCCAGGATATGCCAACACCAGGAATCACTGGACCCAGAATGGTTGTTCTGTTAGAGTCTGTGTATTTCCTTGTATTCTCTGTGTATTCCAGATAGAGCGACCTTAGTGGGTAGAGGCCATCCATACAGAGGGAGCTAAAATTCTGTTTACAATTAAGGAGAAAACAAGCAGGCCTCGTTATCGCCGCGGGCTAATCTTGATAGGGACAGGATTATGTTTTCTACTAATTAGAAGTTAGTTCAGTAAGGCCCTGGATCAGCAGAAGACAAGCGTCCATGGCTTTAGAACAAACCTTGAGAATGTGAATAGGGACGTGATGACAAGGACCGAGAAGGTACCCAGGCAACAGGGTCACAGTTTAGGGTGTGAAGTATTGGGCAGTACCTGGCACTGCTGAAGGCACTGATGGTATTTATAGTGAACAGTCTTTTCCAAGGCTGGCCCAGCTCCCTGGAGAAGATGATACCCCACCCCCACCTCCTGACTTCAGTGTGTCTGTGCCTTTAGGATTCCTGAGCACAGGCAGGAGACAGGCAACCAGGAAAATGATGGAGGGACCAGACTAAAGCAGCTGGGTCACAGCACATTCTGGGTCAGGGAGCAGAAAGAGAAGATCCCCAGTGCTCAGGACCCCATCCCATGGTACAGGGAGCAGAAAGAGAAGATCCCCAGTGCTCAGGACCCCATCCCATGGTACAGGGAGCAGAAAGAGAAGATCCCCAGTGCTCAGGACCCCATCCCATGGTAGCATGCTGCCCATGTTCAGGGTGGCTCTTCCAGCCCCTGCAAATCCAGTCTGGAAACTCTCTCTCTCTCTCTCTCTCTCTCTCTCTCTCACACACACACACACACACACACACACTTATCCTGTCAGCAGTTGTAGAGCCTGTGGATTGACAGAGTTAACAATAAAAAAGAGTTATGTTGAGTCAGGATGATGCAGGTTTCTGGGCATAAACCCTGAGCTAGTACGTGAAGAAATAACCAAACTCTATCACTGTTGCTATTAGCTGTGTGGTTAAAGTCTTTTCTTTGGACCCCTAACCGGGTGTGTGTGCTGTGGCTGGTGGGGATATCTAACCGTATTGTTGTTAGGTTACCTTCTTGCTGTAGGTCAGTGGTCAGCTGCCCTTCGGTTAGTTCAGCTTTTACCTTACTGCTCTAGTCCTCAGGCTGCTCTTGCTCAGCTTTTAACCTTCCAGTGGCACGCTCTTTGAGGGTCTCTGGCTTAAAGGCTAAGTTCTAAGCTGTGCTGTGGAGAATCAGCCCCCTTTCCCAGTTTCCTAACTGCTAAATCCAATATCAAATGTTTGTGTGTGTGTGTGTGTGTGTGTGTGTGCATGTGTGTGTGCATGTGTGTGTGTACACGTGTGTGCATGTGTGCACGTGCCTGTGCGTGTGTGCATGTGTGTGTGCATATGGAGACCAGAGGACAGCATCAGATTCCTCACACATTGTCAAGCGTTTCTTTGTGAAGGACGGTCTCCCATTGGCCTGCCTCTTGCCAGGTAGGCTAGGTTGGCTGGTCAGGTTGGCTGGTCGGAGTCCCAGGGTGCACTTCTTGCTGTCTCCCTACCTCTGGGATTGCAGGCACAGGCTGCCATTCCCCGCTTTTTAATGTGGGTTCTGAGCGTGAGCGTTGAACTCAGGTGTTCCTACTTCCAAGGCAAGCACTTCACCGTCTGAGGTATCTCCCAGCCTCCATAAAGAGTGACTCTGAAATGTCCCAGTATTTGGACTTTGTGCCAACAATGGCTAAAGTGGCAGGCCTCTCTACTGTAGCTCTCTGTTTGAGGTTTTGTCCCCAGAGGAGGCTTCTGCACTTCACTCGGCTTTATTTAAGGAGAGTCAAGAAGAAACTCCTGCAAAGGAGACTGCCAGGTAGGGAGGGGAGCAGAGGGATGGTTCAGCTCGACATACTTGCAGTAGGAATTAAAGCGCACAGAGGGAAGGCCTCTCCCCTCATTACAGGGAAAGAAATCTTCTCAAAATCTACCCAGAATGCTTAGCAGCACTGTGGCCACACGCCTGTTAAAGTAGGTCCTGTGACTCCAGCCAGTTTATTCTCCTGTTGCTTAATTAAAATCATGTTTAATTGTTTGCGTGAATTTGCTTGCTTTTCCTTTGAGAGGATGCGGGGGAATCCTACCTCGCTCCACACTGCTCTGCTGCTCAATTGGCTGGAATCTTCTTGGGGTTGTTTTCTTGTGGGTCGGTCCGAGTGCAATGGTGCCAGCACTCTGCCAGTGGTGCCACAAAGAGACTTGGTTTTAGGAATAAAGTGATAATGAAACCATCGTCTCTGGCAGAAAAACCCAAGAAAGCTACTCTAGCTTTGGGAAGGTACTTCTGTAACTTCTGTGAAGGGGCCATCTAGGGAATGTTCAAATGCACACCTGGATGCACACCTGGACGTAATGAGAACTTAGAGCAGAGGTAGGGATTCTTCTTTCCCCACAAGCATGTCGCTGATGTGTGCTCATGCTGCCGGTCGGGACCTCACTTTAAATGGGAGGGGCCAAGAGATTCTGCACCATGACAACAAGATGCTTAAAGATTCAGGTGATGGCAGCAAGATATAGGGGTTCAAGAATTATCAAATATATATACAACAACATAGCAGAGCATGTACCTTCTCTCCCCCTCTTTCCCCCATCTGTCTGTCTGTCTGTCTGTCTATCCACCTATCATTTAGCTAGCTACCTGCCTGACTACTTAGGTACCTACGTACATGCACACACACAATGTTCACACACAGAAGAGATGAAACCAAGCAACTTCCTAGGCTTCTTGTGTGCTCTGTCATGCCCACATCTGATACTAGTGTCTGAAAAGAAATTCAAACTGAGACTCTCTAATGGTTTAAAGTACAATGACTTAGTAAAACCAAATAATGAGACCAACATGGCCTCCAAAACACTCTACGTAGAGGCCCGTGGGTGCCATTCATTTGGTAGGCTGCTTGTTTGGTATGCCCTGAGGCCTTGGTTCAACCTCCAGCACAGCATATGAGTAGCATGCCTGTAATGCTACCACTCTGAAGGTGAGGCTGTCCAGGTCATCCCTGGCTACATGTTGAGTTTGAAGCTAACCTGAGCTACATGAGACACAGCCTCAAACACAAAAGCGAAAAATAGAAACTAAAACAAAAATTCTAAATGGATTGTTACTTATGTCTTGATAACAGCCTGATGAACATTGATGAATTTGGGACATGGACTCTTGTGTTAATATTTAAAGTGGTTGAGCCATTCCAATGAAGGCATCTGGAGGGAAAATCATTAGTGTAACTGTACACTAGAAAGGGACCTGGGTGGTAGTTCTCTGCTTGCATTGGTGATCTGGTGTGTAGGGTAATGAACGTGACAGGGCATCCAGAGAGCTCCTCACAGAGACCTCACTAACCCTTGAGGTGTGATGATGTTCACATGTCACCGTGATCATCTGGAGCCACAGGATAAGTGTGCAATTGTCCAGGAAAGAAGTGGGGCTAGAGATACGAGAGAAGGAAGAGCATCCTATCCTGAGTCCCTACTTCAAGTACCTCATCACCCCCCATAGGTGGGGGTGATGAAGGGATCTTTATCAAGGAAGCATGTGATGAGCAGCCTAAACACAATACCAACCTCCATAATGTAGTTTGTAAAACAGAACCTGACTCAGGACAGATGGAAGCAAAGCAACAAGGCTCGCACCTCAGGCACAGCTTAGCGCCCTGCCTGACAGAGCTCACTGTGTGCTACTAGTCTTTACCAAGAGGAGACTCACAGAGGGCTTCCCACTACAGCACAGAGCTCCTTCCCAGGCTGAGCAAAGCCATGAAGAGAAGCCCCAGTTGCTTTGGTGGAAAGCCATACACCAATCCAAAGCAGATCTACCTCTGGCATCTGCTCCCCGAATCCCAGGGAGACAGGTCGATCTTAACTCTGCTGTAGGAAACGGCCAGAGAGGCCAGCACTTGGGTACCTTCTCCTCTTCCAAGGGCACTTTGTTTCCTGTGCATGTGTGCTGTGGACTAATTGAAGACAGATGAATCCTGTAGAAGTGCTCAGAGGGACTTGTAAACGAGTCTGAAATATTATAGCGCTCAAATGCAATGATCTCATGTTTTTATAGATGAATATGTATTTCTGTAATAATGCCTGGGCAGGATCTAACAGCAGATCTGAAAAGAAAGTGCAGACAGGATATCCGAGTGAGGAGTAAATCACGCATTCGTCAAGGTATCTCTCTCAAATAGACATGCTATGAACATGTCTATGATTCCAATTGGTGACGTAATTGTAGGGACAGCAAATACTAAGAAATGATTCAGATTACTTCGGTGCTGGGGTGATGGCTAAGCAGTTAAGAGCACTCAGTGCTCAGGGTTAGAGGATCCATGTTTGCTTCCCAACACCCACAGAGCAGCTTACCACCATCTGTAACTCCAATTCCAAAGCATCCAACGCTGTCTTCTCACCCACAAGGGCGCTGTACACACACACACACACACACACACACACACACACACACACACACACACACTGCACATAACAGCACTGGCTGCTCTTGCAGAGGACCAGGTCAGGGGCCAGCACTCACATGAGGGTTCACAACTCTCTGTAACTCCAGTTTCAGGGGATCTGGCTTCCATGGCTACTAGGCATGTGTGTGCTGTTTATGTGTTCATGTGGGCCAACACTCATACACATAAGAAAGAAAAATGATTGGTAGTTTTCACTGAGGAGATGGCCACCAAAATGCTTGGTCTCACCTCCAGTGAAGACAAAGGCTATACAAACAGAGACATTACTTAAAGCCATTCTTCACTGGGTCTTACCAATGTGTCATCCGGGTGACATTTAGAGACACCATAGCATAAGGCTAAGAACCTTGTTCAAATAGAGCTTGTTGCAAGTATTGGCTTGCTTATTGTCTGAGGCAATCTTGGGAAATTAAACAGCTTGAATGCTATTTCTCCTCTCTGGGACACGGTCTTGTAATAATAGCAGTTTCTACCCTGTAGACTTTTCCCGGCAATTAAATATAAGAATTGTATAAGTCCTGAGAACTCAGCCAGCACAGGAGTCTCTCTTATTTAGGGATAAGCAGGAAGAAACACTTACTATGACTTTCTGAGCCAAGCTGACCCCAGTGCCTGTCCATGTCTACAATTCTCTTTGTCTAGTGGAAGCCCAGAGGTCAGCTGCTAGGCGTGCCTGGGAGGCTCTTATTCGGATACTGCCACATCCCAAAACTTCCTTCCGGCCTGAGTTGTTATTGTGGCTCCCTTCACCTCCTCTTTGAAGTTTCTACATTGACAAATGGTATTTAGTCACTACACACACACACACACACACACACACACACACACACTCGCAGAGAGAGGGGGGAGGGAGGATTTTATGTGTAGGTTTTTTTTTTTTTTTTTTTTTTTTTTTTTTTTTTAAAAAAAAGCTTACAGGAAACTGGAGAGGAAAGTGAAGCTTTGGTTTCTAACCTTAGACTAGGCGACTTCTAGAACCTTCTGCAGTCAGCACCACATGTTAATTTCAATGTAGGTGCTTGCTTCAGACTAGAAAAAAGAGATAGGTATGAGCAGGAAAAGACCTTTTCTGTGAGTAGTTGGGAGTTATAAACTTTTCAGTAACAAATGAACGCTTCATGCAGATGATTTAAATGAACTGGAGGCACAGCTAAGAAGTTATACAGGTAACAGTTTGAAAAGTCTGAATCGTATTTTCTTATATGTGGAAAGAAATACTCACATTGGACCAAAGTGAAGTCTCTCCAAATTCTTCTAGTGTAAAACAGGGTATTAAAAATAACATTTATAGGATAAGGGGCTGCTGATTTTGTTCTACGAAATAGTACCAGATAGTAAATACTTTTGGCTTTATGGGGCAGAACTGATCTTTATGACAGGAAAGTCCCTATTAAGAAAATCCACAGAGGGTTTCTCTCTCCCTCGCCCAAACCCTCTGTTCAACAACTGCTGAAAGTTGTGGTGGGGGGTGGGGGAGAAGAGGCTATTTTGATTGTAAGACCATACAAAAATTGGCTAAGTCGGCCTGCTTTAAAACATAAGGCTCTATCCATCTGACAGCACAAACATAGGAAATCATGGGAGTGGTCCAGCCTATGCTAATTGCTATCATATCTCAATGGTACTAGATGACTTGGCCATTGCCCCTTGGAGCTCCTGTTGTCCTGAAAGGAGCATACAGTCACTTAGCCAAACCGGTTTATGACAAGGTGCTTTGTGTAGATCTGGCTGAGGAGAGCTAGGACAAGCAAGCCTTCCCATGCAAACATGTTCACAGGTGGTAGGGATATGGACTGATTTCATTGGCTCCTGAATAGTGCTTCATCTCTCTTTAATTTTATGTGTTTAATTGTCATGGCTGCCACTCATACACTGGCTTAGCTGGTCCTGTCATGCTGTACCCTCCTAAGATAAAGAGAGTCCACTTATTATCCAAGGTGAATATGTGTTTTAGGGCTCAGTAGTCAAGATCATACTGTTGTTGCAGCTGACCTGAGTTCAGGTCCCAACACCCATATGGGGTTGCTCAGAACTACTCCATAACTCCAGCTCCAAGTCATCTGACACCCTCTTTGGCCTCTGAGGGGTCACCAATACAAACACACACACACACACACACACACACACACACACACACACACACACCTATCTTTTGCACTTTGTTAAGGATTTATTTTGTATGTAGAGTGTTTTGCTTACATGAAAATATGTGCACTGCATGTGTGTTTGATGCCTGTGAAGTCCAGAAGAGGGTGCCAGATTCCCTGAACTTAGAGTTAGGGACAGTTGTATGTGGATGCTGGAAACCAAACTCAGGTCCTTTGCAAGAACAGCAAATGTTTTTAATCGCCAGCCCTCTTTTTCCTGTTTTTAAAGTGTGTTTGTGTATCTCTTCAGGAGACTCTGCGTTCACATGTGGCTCCTGGAATTCTGAGGTTTAGATTACTTTAGTTTTTAAGTGGCATCAGACAGAACTCCTGCCTTGGAGTTTGGCCAGTGGGTTCAACAAACATTTTGCCCAAAAGACAGTGAGTCAGAACACCCCATGTCTGTAGGTCCCCCCTTTCCTTCATTTCATACAATGTCTCTTTTAAGTGGCTGGATCAAATGCCAGTTAGGGACCAGCCACATTCCCTCTAAGATACCTCAGCCATCTTCCCAGCTGCCTGGCTTGAATACTCATCATTCATCCCTGACCCAGTAACTGAAGTGGCTGAGTACCGACTCAGTTCCTGTACCCTCCATGTTTCTATAAACATACTCACTCATACATTGTAGCGTATACCTGACTTCCTTCTGGAATGACACATCGCTCAGCATTTATGTGCATGCCCCAACTACCCGACTCGGTAGTTTAAAGACAGCACAGTACAGCGGCATGCCTAATGCCTGTAGCAGATAATCAGGAACGCTGCAAATACAATGTCAGAGACTCAGGCCTGCTGGCTAATGAGTACCTCATGGGCAGATGAACGACACGTGATTAGAATTCTGGCATTCATGTGGGTGTCGTCAATGACCCTCTGCACATTATAGATTAACAACCATGTCCCTTTTCCCAAGAGAACTCATAACAAATGATCAAAGCTCTGATAGGTGAACCAAAGCTGTGTATAAGACATTAGGTCCCTGGTGTGTTGTGTCCACTGTCGGCAACCGTAGATGATGCAAAGAGAGGGATGCTGAGTGGACATAAGGTGACTGCTCCCCCTGCTTCTCAGCCCCAGAGCTGGTGTTTCAAGGTAGTCTGGGTGGGAGTCAAAATCAGAGTGAATTGGAAGTTGGGATCAATAGGCACAACAGGATTGTGGCAGTCTCTAGAGCAGTGGCTCTCACCCTTCCCAATGCTGTGACCCTTTAATACAGTTCCCCGTGCTGTGGTGACCCTCCAACCATAACAGTATTTTCATTGCTACCTCATAACTGTAGTTTTGCAACTGTTAGGAATCATAGTGTAAATATCATTGCTTCCTAATGGTCTTAGGCAGGGAAGCCTTTGACCCTCAAAGGTCATGACCCGCAGGTTGAGAACCAGTTATCTACAGTTTTACCAGGTACTATTATGGACTTGTTACTTTTGTATTTCTCTGACCAAATGACTTGCCCGGAATCAGATTAAGGAAGGAAGAGAGTATTCCGGCTTGCAGTGTTTAGGGGCATGGTCTATCACAGTGGTGAAGGCTAGCTGGCAAAACTTGATTGTATTGTATCCACAGGAAGTGGGGAGGTCACTGAAAATCAGGTTATATACCTTAAAACCTGCCCTATAAGACCCACTGTCTCTAGGGACTAAGGTTCCACTTGGTGAAAGTTCTATAACCTTCCAAAACAACATCAGCAGCTGGGAACCAAGTTTTCAAACACATGATACTATAGAGACAAGGATGGGGGAGGGGGAGGGAAGCAGGGAGAATTGAACCACGTCTCTATAGAAGCAACCATTCACAGGCAACAGTTATGTGTGTCTTTCTACCTCTATCCCCAGTGCCTCAGCCTTAGGCATTGTCTAGTATGTTGTAGTCACTCAGCCCTGATTGCACTGACATGAAAACACGGAAAGGTATAGAAGCCACAAAAGACGTTGTACTAAGTTCCCCCAGCTTTTCTTAGCGAGTGGCATTTGAGCTGAAGTTTAAAGAAGAGGAGGCATTTGAGTGGAATGATCTCAGACAGGAAATGTCTTTGCTCCTTCCCACATTCTCACCTGCTCCTTTTCCTGCTCTGCCCCACATCCAGGCCACCCAGAGCTATCAGCTCTGTGCCTGAGTGGTGTGGAGAGGCATGGGAAAGAAGGTGTCTTGGAAGCCTTGTTACCTTATGTCAACTGTGTGAGTGTGTGTGTGTGTGTGTGTGTGTGTGTGTGTACATGTACGCACATATATATATGTGTACACAAGTGTGCAAGTGTGTGCATGCATACACTAGTGGGTTTCTTAGGAATGGCATGTACCCTTTCAGGGACAAGGTCTCTCAGTTGACCTGAGACTCACTGATTTGGCTAGACTGACTGACAAGTGAGCCTTAGAAACCCGCCTGCCTCCATTTCCCCCAAGCTGGGATTACAAGTGTATGCACGTTTACATTTAGAGCTTTAGCACAGGTCCACAGAGCAGGTGCTTTACCAGCTGAGCCCTCTCCCCACTTCTGTCCTTCCTGTATGTGATTCCTCATGAGGAAGAGACTTGGAGCTAGTATCTAACAATGTCTTATGCTTCAAATTTTGGTTATATGGTATCCTTGATCATCTCTGACTCAGCTTCACACTGGGAAGGGCATGGATGGTGTGGCAGAGTGTAGAATCCTTAGCAAGAATCCCTATCTAGTATCCTCGGACCCAGGCAGATGCTACCGTGCATAAAGAATTGATTATGGACTCGCTTCCTGGTAGGGGTGATGCACACCTCCAGAGCCTAATGCCTTCTCTCCTTTGCCTTCTCTCCACATCAGAATATACCACCAGCAGTCCCGACCTGTTGTTGGTCATTATTCAAGTGACGGGCGTCAGCCTCCTGCCTCCGCTGGGGATTGCCATAGCTGTCATCATCATCTTCTACTGCTATCGTGTCCACCGGCAGCAGAAGTTGAGCCCGTCCTGGGAGAGCAGCAAGCCGCGGAAGCTCATGGATTTCAGTGACAACTGCGCCATCATCCTGGAGGATGACCGCTCCGACATCAGCTCCACGTGCGCCAACAACATCAACCACAACACGGAGCTGCTGCCCATCGAGCTGGACACGCTGGTGGGGAAGGGCCGCTTCGCCGAGGTCTACAAGGCCAAGCTGAAGCAGAACACTTCAGAGCAGTTTGAGACCGTGGCGGTCAAGATCTTCCCCTACGAGGAGTACTCCTCGTGGAAAACAGAGAAGGACATCTTCTCTGATATCAACCTGAAGCACGAGAACATCCTGCAGTTCCTGACAGCCGAGGAGCGGAAGACGGAGCTGGGCAAGCAGTACTGGCTGATCACGGCGTTCCATGCTAAGGGCAACCTGCAGGAGTACCTCACGAGGCATGTCATCAGCTGGGAGGACCTGCGGAAGCTGGGCAGCTCCCTGGCCCGGGGCATCGCTCATCTTCATAGCGACCACACTCCTTGTGGGAGGCCCAAGATGCCTATTGTTCACAGGGACCTCAAGAGCTCTAACATCCTAGTGAAGAATGACTTGACCTGTTGCCTGTGTGACTTTGGGCTGTCCTTGCGCCTGGACCCTACTCTGTCTGTGGATGACCTGGCCAACAGCGGGCAGGTAAGTGGAGGCTGGTGCTCTGTCCTCAGACTTCATGCCTGACTTCATTTCTGCCCCATCTTTTATTTTCTTCCTACAATTTTTCATTTAGAGGTGTGTGTGTGTGCGTGCGTGTGTGTGTGTGTGTGTGTGTGTGTGTATGTGTGTGTGTGTGTGTGTGTGTGTGTTTTACAGGTGTGTGTGGGTGCACTTGCCCAAGCATGCATGTGTGAAGGCCAGAGGTTGACATCAGCTGTCTTTCTTCATTGTTTTTTTTTACCTTATTTTTGGAGACAGAGTCTCTTACTGAACCCAGAACTCGGGGATTTGTTAGATTGCTGAGCCAGTGAACTCTAGAGTCCTGGTCCCCCAACCTCACTGCAACCCAAAATCACTGGGATTATAGAGGCATGCCAGTGCGCCTGGCTTTTACATGGGTTTGGGAGCTCTGAACTCAGGTTCTCAGACTTCTGCAGCAAATCCGCTCCCTGCCCCTCATGTAACATACTCACTCACTAGTTAGTATCCTATATATAAATCACACAAAGCAATGG
This sequence comes from Mus minutoides, assembly GCA_902729485.2. NCBI lineage: Eukaryota > Metazoa > Chordata > Mammalia > Rodentia > Muridae > Mus > Mus minutoides. The sequence goes on along the minus strand of LR752059.1, from coordinate 46,938 downwards.
GTTTCATAATGACATTTCCATCTATGCATATAAGGAACTTTAAACAATGTCTTGGATAAATATCTTCCTATTATTCCTTTCTTCCCCTTCTTCATTCCCCTCCCAAATCACTAGTAAGTCCCTCCCTGCCCCCTTTACTTTCATTTCCTTCCTTCCTTTAAATTCCACACGGGATAGAAAGCAATATGCCTTCTGAGCCTGGCTTGTTTCACTTAACAGGGTGATTCAGGTTCATTCATTTTTCCCGTAGATACCATCTTCTCATTCTTCTTTACAAGTGAACAAAACTCTACTGTAAATATAAGTCACACCTTCCTTGTCCAGCCAATTTTGGGGGGACCCAGGCTGACAATGTAACTTGGCTATTTTCACCTTCTTTCTTGGCCCACACCTCAGGTCTCTTGACTCAGGAAGCTCTCTCTATGTTATGAGATTTATCTAAGGAATCTAGCAGATTAAGATGTCAGTCCAAGACGTAGCCAACACTCTCTTGACTAGGTACCTTTGTTAATAGATGACATTTTGCGTCTTCAGATCCCTTCCAGCCTGTGTCAGCTGACTGCAGGTCCTCACTCACCCTCCATTTGCAAACCGTTTTCTTTCTTTCAGGAACTATTAACATCTTAGCTCTGCTTTCCTCTCATATAGCTGCACTAGCTATCTGCTGTCTACTCTTAGTGGTTATACTGGTTTCTAGATTCTAAAAGGAGACCTTAAAGTCCACATCCACACCCAACACACCCAGCATGTCTCAGCGCAGCAGAAGTTACCAATGAGTATTGTTTGAAGAAGAGACTAGTACCATCTCTCTCTCTCTCTCTCTCTCTCTCTCTCTGTCTCTCTCTCTCTCTCTGTCTCTCTCTGTGTGTGTGTGTGTGTGTGTGTGTACCTACATGTGTATTTGTGTGAAGGCCAAAGGGACATTCCTCAGTGGTAACTCACCTGCAGTGAGTGAGACAAGGCTGCTAACTGAAACCAGAGCTCACCGATTCGGCTAGGCTGGATGGACAGCTAGCCTAAGGGATCCCCCTGTGTCTGTCCCTTCCACACAGTAGTGGGATTACAAGGGTGTGTGACCACAACCACCTTAAATGTAGATTCTGGGGACTGCAGTGCTGTCCCCTTGCTCCTGTAGCAAGCTCTTTGCTGGCAGAGCCATCGTTCCAGCCCAGTGGTTCTATCTTTGAAGAGTTGTACTAGATCCAAATGGAAACCCTTGACTAAGGCACATTAGGAAGATGACCAGAAAGAAGGAAGATGTCCTTCCTAGGTGACAGCTGATGCCTGTCACAGTGGGTCCATTGTGAGATTGGCACAAGTGTTATGTAACGTGTCCTGACCTGGCCTTGAACTTGGTGAGCTGTTCCATCCAGTCACCTACTGATGGAAGAAAAAGCCCACAAGGTCTTTGTTCTAAGATGCTGGTGAAGGCCCCAAAGCACGGCTGTTTCCTCTAGCTGGCTAATGGGGCACACTCTACAACCCTCTTTGAACTGAACCAAGCTTGTGAGGGTTTTGCCTTGTCAGCCCTCAGTCTACCACAGCAGCAAATGCTGTGGCGAGGTCATCTCACTGAGACACAAACAAATTAATATGTCAGGGCAATGACTCAAAGAGCGCTCTGTTAAAAAGAAAAATGTCTTCAAAGGCATGCCAGTAAGAACCATTCTCTGGAACGGTGGCATCAAATGACTTGACCTCTGCATGACAGGACAGTGATTGGCATTGGATGAACTCGTATATTTTGCAGTATCAGATGTTTTCATTTGAAAAATCTCCCTTGGAAATAGTTTTCCCATTTCCCTGTGGGCCCCTGTTTGTTTAATGTCAATCATAAAATTGATCACAGGCCTAAATAACCAGAATAGAGCTGCACATCACATTCATGGAAATTATTGTATGACTTGGTCTTTTCATATGACTTTAATTTAGCAGAGATTTATGAAATTATGTCATATGAGCCATGAGGTAAATTAAAATTAAATGGTCCTTAAGTGACCCAACTGGGTGGCAATTATTTTCATCATGAGTCTTAGAGTTTCAAGAGTGAAAAAAACATCTGATTTGCAAAAGCAAAAATAAATATGTAAGAGATGGCTTGGCGGCTTAGTGCATTTGCTGCTCCTGCAGAGATGTCAAGTTTAAGGGTCTTGATCAGGGTTCCTTTTCTCTGCCAGTTAAAGAATTAAAAGGGAGAAAACAATCTTGAGGGTGAAAGGTGGCGGTAGAGAAATCTCGCATACAACAGACAGGAGCAGGCAGAATCTGCCACTGAAGTAACGGATTGACTGGTGCTGAGGAGACACACCACCCAGCAGACAGACAGACAAAAAGATACTCTACAGAACTGTGAGGGACTTGAAAAGCAACAATCCAGTCTCTTCTTAAGTGCTGGGGGCTTTCTCTGCTCTAAAGGGCTTTCTTCCCCTTATTTAGGGAAGAAATTGAAGAAAGATAGGACAGCTCATTGGCATAACTCTTAGGTACTTTGTCCTGATCCAGCCTTGAACTTGGTGAGCCACTCCATCTGGAGGCCTACTGGTAGGAGAAAAGGCCGAAAGGTCTTTGTCTTAAGATGCCAGGTTTTGTATCAGGCCAAGAGGGTGTGAAAGAAGCCAACCATCTTGGAAGTTAGCCACCTTAAATACATACCCACTGCCTCTCTCTGTCTGTCTGTCTTTTAGGGAATCTGTCTGATTCTTAGTCTCTCCAGAGGACCTGGCCTCAGTTCCTAGCACCCACAGGGTAGCTCAAAACCTTGTAACTCCAGTTCCAAGAGATCTGATGCCCTCTTCTCTCCTCTACAGGCACAATACCCACCACATAAAATAAAACTAAATAAATCTTTAAAAAAAATCTAAAGTATCACAGATGTAGCCCTTCAGGTTGTCTATAACAATATTGAATGATAGGTCGCATATAATAATATATAGGCAGATTAGTGGCTCTGAGCTGGGGTACTAGTTTGAGCATGTCAGATTCACAGTCTTTGAAGAGCTTCAGGGAGAGAAAATAATAGCATGTGTCATGCCTACCTGTGTAATTTGCATCATTTCAAACAGCACTATGTTAGTTTTTTAAGCGTATCTGCACAGGGCTGGGGCTGTAGTTTGGTCAGCAGAGTGCTGTCTAGTGTGCATGAGGACCTTAATTTCATTCGTAGCATCCATTAAAACTGGGTGTGGTAGCATATGCTTATAGTCTCAGCTCTCTGGAAATGGAGGCAGGAAGAGCAGTGGCTCAAGGTAATCATCAGCTACAGGGTATGAATCCATCTTGGGCTACACAAAACCCTGTCCAGAAAACAAACAAACAAACAAACAAACAAAAACAAAAAAAGCAACAGAGGAAGGAAGAATGGGCTAAAAAGAAAGAAAATATTACACCTCTAGGGGAGGAGCATTTGCCAGTAACTGACTGCTGGTGGAGAAGGAAGAAGAGTTTTGTTACTTAAGTGGTATAGCCACTGATCGTCACCCATGATCCAGTACTTATCCGAGCAACCCTAATCAAAGGCACTGGGTCATTTTAAAAGGTGTGCAAGCAGATAGAGGACTTGTTAGCAAAAGGGAGATCAGAAAAGATGAGCAGGAAACGAGAGAGGGTAATAAGGGTGAATATGGTCAAAACACATCACATACATGCAGAAAGTTATCTAAGAACAGAGCAAGGAACCTCTGGAAACAGACAGTCTTCGGCATGTGAGAAGCCTAATCTCCCCCCCCCCGCCCCCCGCCCTGCTCCCCTACCCACCCACTCCCACTTCTTGGCCCTGGCATTCTCCTGTATTGGGGCATATAAAGTTTGCAATACCAAGGGGCCTCTCTTCCCAATGATAGCCGACTAGGCCATCTTCTGCTACATATGCAGCTAGAGACATGAGCTCTGGGGGTTCTGGTTAGTTCATATTGTTGTTCAACCTATAGGGTTGCAGACCCCTTCAGATCCTGTGGTACTTTCTCTAGATTCTCTATTGGCAGTCCTGTGTTCCATCCTATAGATGACTGTGAGCATCCACTTCTGTATTTGCCAGGCACTGGCATAGCCTCATACGAGACAGCTATATCAGGGTCCCCTCAGCAAACTCTTGCTGTCCTATGCAATAGTGTCTGAGTTTGGTGACTGTTTATGGGATGGATCCCTGGGTGAGGTAGTCTCTGGATAGTCCATCCTTTCGTCTTAGCTCCAAACTTTGTCTCTGTAACTCCTTTCATGGGTATTTTGTTCCCTATTCTAAGGAGGAATGAAGTATTCTTGAGTCCCTTCAGAATCAAACGATGAACTTCCTTCTGTGTTTCTTTTGGTCTTAGGTGGGAACTGCAAGATACATGGCACCGGAAGTTCTAGAATCCAGGATGAATCTGGAAAACGTGGAGTCGTTCAAGCAGACGGATGTCTACTCCATGGCTCTGGTACTCTGGGAAATGACATCCCGCTGCAATGCTGTGGGAGGTGCGTACTTGGTCAGGGCACTGTCAGTGGTGGAATGACATCATTCTGCAGCCCTTGCTTCCCGATGATGTAATTCTGTCTGTCTCAAGCATGGTTCCAGGGTCCTGCACTCCACACAGGGAGACAGTTGAGATAATGTAGAGCATAGCTATTCTAGGATTATTGGGGATTATTCTGAAGAGCCAAGGTTTCTAAGTGAAAAGCCGTACATCTCCTTTAACAACACTATATAGAATTACTTTTGTTCCCACCNCTTGCTTCCCGATGATGTAATTCTGTCTGTCTCAAGCATGGTTCCAGGGTCCTGCACTCCACACAGGGAGACAGTTGAGATAATGTAGAGCATAGCTATTCTAGGATTATTGGGGATTATTCTGAAGAGCCAAGGTTTCTAAGTGAAAAGCCGTACATCTCCTTTAACAACACTATATAGAATTACTTTTGTTCCCACCCATATTTTAGTATCTTTTGAGAGGCACTCACTAGAAGCAGATGAGAATTACTTCTACTTACCTAAAGGGTAATAGTCAGATGAGCATCTGCCTTTTGTTTCTTCTCATTTGGATTTAAAGAACTGTGTGTGTGTGGGAGGGGAGCCTAAATATTTAGTCTTGTAGAGATTTATGCCAGTTGTGGTGGCGCACGCCGGTAGGATTTGCTGAAGGAGGCAGAGGCAGGAGGATTACAAGTTCAAGGCCAGCCTGGGCTACACATTTAGCCGGGTGTGGTGGCACATGCCTTTAATCTGAGTTCGAGGTCAGCCTGGTCTACAGGGTGAGTTCCAGGACAGACAGGGCTACACAGAGAAACCCTGTCTCGAAAAATCAAAACCAAAAAACAAACAAACAAAAAAACAACAACAACAAAAGAGAGAGAGAGAGAGAGAGAGAGAGAGAGAGAGAGAGAGAAAGAGAGAGAGAGAGATTTATTCTTTTTTCACAAAACTAAGTTGGATGGGTTGATATGTCTGTTTGGGTTTTTAAACTCCCGGGAACTTAAGGAAGAGGATGGCTAGCTTCTAAGATTTCTCTTCTGCTTTTCCACTGTGAACCTCGGAGAGGGTGCTGTACAGCTTACTGGCCCTTTCCCCCACATTCAGCTCTGTCCTCTCCTCTTTCTTTGACCATTCTCCCCAAGCAGAATGCCACGGCTCTCCCAGGTCCCCTTGCTCTGTTCTCTGCCTCTGCACACCAAGTCCTTCCAGTGTTTGAGAGCGCCTTAGGATTCCCATCGCTGTGCTGGGATACTGGTCACAAAGCAACTTGAGGAGAAAAGGTTTATTTTGTCTTCCACTTCCAGGTGAGGAGTAGTCTATTGTCTGGGAAACCCAGGGCAGGCAATCAAATAAGGAGGAAGGACCCTGAGGAGGAAGCTGATGAGAAGCCAGTGGAGGAATACTGTTTACTGGCTTGCTCCTCATTGCTTGCTTACTGATTTCTTAGCTTCTGACCCAGGAGTGGCACTGCCCCCAGGGAGCTGGGCCCTCCCAGATCAATCAATCAAAAGGATACTCCACCAGTCAGTGTGCCAAGGGAAATTTTCTCAATTGAGGTTCCCCTTTCCAAAATGACTCCCACTTGTTGTGTCGAGTTGACATAAAACTTTTTAGCCAGCACCTCAGCTGCCATTGACTTGAGTTTGAGAATATAGAAAAGAGCGAACATCCCTTGGGTATGCTACTCCACTGTGTCTTGGGGTTATTGTTCCCAGATGGCAGAGAAGTCAGACTGATAGTTCGCTACATTGTTTTCACTACCCGTTCTCCACTCAGGGCTTCCCTCAGGGTCTCACCAGGACAGTGAGCACATTCAAGCCTGATTCACGGGCAATAATGCTTGACTTCATTCTCTCTGACTTCTGTTTTATACTATGGGACTTAGAAGGTAGCAAGAAGAAGATCATAGAAAGCTAAGGAGATGGCTTAATCAATCAATCAATCAATCAAGTCTTACCCCAGAAGCATGAAGGCACGAGTTGAGCTCCTCAACACCCATGTACCATTTGGGGTTTGTAGAGAAGCGTCTATAATCCTAGTGCAGTTGGCTCCAGGTTACATGAGAGACAATGTCACAGTACGGAAAGTGGAGAACAACAGAAGACTGTTGACCCAATGCCAACCACACACACACACACACACACACATACACACACACACACACACACACACACACACGTACCTCCTCATAAATATGCACACACATACATACACACAAAATTAAATTTAAAACAAAATTAATACAGAGAGTGCAATGTGTAATTCCAGCCCTCAGGGTGCTAACAAGAGGTGATTGACGCAAGTTCCAGGTCAGTTGGACCTAAGTTAGATAGTAACTTAAGGGCCAACCTGGGCTAGAGAGGAAGATTCTGTTCTCAACACACAAACTACAAAAATGCAGACTACTATGCTATCATCAATCCAGCTGAAAACTTAGCCTACATCTGAAGAAGAAACATTGTAACGCTCCCAAGTCACCAGTAATGTGCGTTTCTGGAAGAGGTCTTGGGTTGGGATTCCCCGGATCTGACTCCGGGGCTTCTTCTGTGCTCTTCCTTTACTTCAGCCGCAGTAGGTCTCCCTGACCCTAATCCTGTGAAGTTGGAGCAGGCACCTCAGAGCCTGGATCCCACGTTGGGCTTTGCTGGTGTTTTCTCTTCATTAGATTGACGCGACGCATCTGGAATAACACCACCACAGACACTGTGGTAACTTCTGAGCACATGGAACCAAGGGCAGGCTTGCTGATGTCAGCTAGGGAGTCTGGCTGCCAGGTTCTGCTCTGTAGAGATGCCATTTTCCAGTTGGTATGGAGTAAATACAGAGGAATATACTCTGACTTGGTCATAATCTCACCTGTTAATTTGAGAATCTACTACGAGAATTCTCACTGGAAACAATTATGGATTGTGATGTTTGCCACCTTCAAATGTTTCTGTTTTTCTTACTCCTTGTTAATTAGCAGGCTTTTCATTCAAAAGGAATCTCTATCCTTCCTCTCTCTGCTCCTTGTCATCTCTATCCTTCCTCTCTCTGCTCCTTGTCATCTCTATCCTTCCTCTCTCTGTTCCTTGTCATCTCTATCCTTCCTCTCTCTGCTCCTTGTCATCTCTATCCTTCCCCTCTCTGCTCCTGGCCATTTACCCGTCATTCGTGCATTTGTATCAACCGGAGTCAATGGGTGTATTAGTTAGGGTTCTCTAGAGTCACAGAACTTACGGAGTAAAGGAATTTATTGATGACTTACAGTCTGCAGCCCAATTCCCAACAATGGTTCAGTAGTAGCTGTGAATGGAAGTCCAAGGATCTAGCAGTTACTCAGTCCCACACGGTGAACAGGCGAAGGAGCGAGTGCTAGTCTCCCTTCTTCCAGTGTCCTTATATAGTCTCCAGCAGAAGGTGTAACCCAGATTAAAGGTGTGTGCCATCACACCTTTAATCCTAGGAGATCTTGAGCTCGAGGATCTCTGTCTTAATCTCACACCTTTAATCCTAGATAATCTTGAGCTCGGAGAACTCTTCTGTCTTAATCTTCTGGAATCCATAGCCGGTATGCTATCAAGACCTCCATACCAAGGTCCAGAATCAGAGACTTCTATATCCAAGCCTCCAGGTTAGGGTCACTGGTGAGCCTTCCAAATCTGGATTGTAGCTCATTCCAAATATAGTCAAGTTGACAACCAGGAATAGCCACTACAATGGGTATTTCTTTCATTTGATGGATGCCCCAAAATGTCCAATACTTTTTTTTCCTGCTTAAATAGTGACCTCTTTCATTACAAAGTTCCCAGTGTACTGTCCAGGGACATTCCAGTTGGGCCCATTGCAGGTTCTGAGTCTTTGTCTCTTGCCGAATATGGCTGGCTACCCAAACTCTGAGGAGAATCTTAGCCTCCTCTTCCTCATCCTTTCTCGAGCCACTGTCATCTATTTCTCTGGCTTCTGTGGAGATGGATATTCTGTTCCTGACAGCACTGCTTTCTCTGACTGGCTTTGAGAGTCTAGCTTCTGTAGCCAGCCCCTGAGGTTGTCTGCTCTCCAGCCCTATTGACAGTCAGCGTAGGCTCTAGTGAATTCCACTATCATCATAGGCACAGACAAGATCTCCTTCCTGTTGACAGTTGCTGAGTAAGGGAGGATTGGGGCACCTGAGGAAGAGCTAAGCTCACCAACTTTTATGGGCTCTAAAAAAAGCCACAGGATAAACAAGTTTCCTTGTGGAAGGAAGCAGGTTCCACTTTGTTCAACTCATCTCAGAAAACCCCTTTACAACCTTCGTGGTAAAAACAGGCAGGAACTGGATGGAGCCCATCCTGGCTCTGCTTTGTCTGATCAAAACTTCCCACTCCTGATTCTCCTGTCTCCACTCTGGCTGTAGAAACTGAGGCTTATGGATACCACTCACAGGATCTCTCCACAAACTCCTTTCAGGTCCTGTCTCTGGACTCCATTCAAGCAGTTTCATGTGACTAACACTTTGCTGCAAACTTTCTTGCACTCAGAGACTATTTGGTTATAGTGACAAGTGCAAAAGGGGACATCAGAAGGAGACAGAGAGCTAGAGGTTCAGGCCAGCCTAAATCAGTAGATGCCAGGGAGGACAGTGAGTGGTGTGGCTCTCATGTCCGTTTTCAATGCTCCTCTCTCAGCCTGCCTGGTCTCTGTGCAGAGCAGTCCCCTGGAGGGAAAAGCACACAGCACAGATGTGGAGATGTTACCCTGGGCATTACCAAGAAGACAGTGTAAACAGATGATAAGTAGTTCCTTCTGAAGCCAGATCTAAGCTTCCTTTAGCATGAAATTTCACCACAGAGTTCCACAGAGCATCATGTTAAGCGAAGAGGAAGAAGGTTTGGTCCAGGTTAAGGAATCACAGACAACACCCCCAAAGCAGTTGCTTCAACCACCCACACACTGAGTGTACCAGGATGGCGTTTAGAGCATGCTGTGGTCTTCCTCAAGGGTGAGACAGCAGAGGAGCCTGGTAGCCTCTGGCTTGCCCCTTCCTAGGACAGAGTCAGCCTGACTGGTGGAGAGATGGGAAGATGATGTGGGGGTCAGAGCCCCTCTGTCCATCCTGTGCTAGAGACACACACTGGATGAGGCTGCCTCACTTAGGGGCCTCACCTCTGAAAGTCTGCATCTGTGAATTTTCCTGTCTGCCTTGGTGAATCTCTCAGTGTATGTGTGCATGTGGTGTGTGTGTGTGTCTGTGTGTCTGTGTGTGCGTGAGCGCACTTATGTGTGCACATGTGGGTGTGCAGGCCAGAGGTCAACCTCTGATACTGTTCTTAGGAAATGTCTACCTTGTTTTTTGAGACAGGGTGTCTCAGTTCCCTAAGACTTGCCAACTAGGCCAGATTTGCTGGTTAGCAAGACCCAGATATGCCTCCTCCATCTCCTCTGGAATAACAGGCATGTGCTGACATTAAAAAAAAATTATTTTGTTTGTTTGTTTGTTTGTTTAAATTTGGTTTCTTCTGATTAAGCTCAGGTCCCTGTGTTTGTTAGGTAAACATTTTGTTGGCAGTTATCTTCCCAGCCCCCAGATCTCTGTTAAGAGACACCAAGGCTCTTAATTTCTGTGCATGGATGCTTTAAAATCTGACTTCTTAATCCTTATTTCTCTGAGGATATAGTCATTCATTCATTCATTCATCCATTCATTCATTCACTCCCTCAGATGATAGCCAAGGAATGGTTCTTGTGCCCAGGAACTATTCTCCCTGCTGAGGAACAGGAGTTCACTTTTAATTTTAAAGCATGGTCTTGCTCGCAAGCTCGCAGCAGCAGCAGCAGCAGCAGCAGCAGCAGCACCACCACCCTCACCATTGCCTGGGCTCAGCCTCCCAGGCACAGGGCAGTCGGAAAGGTAGCACTGTACCTGGCACGAGCAGCAGGCTCAGAAGCTCCGTCTCTCCAGGGACCAGGTCCAGGAAGGGGCGGAGCTAAGACATGTCAGCAGCAGATCTGATGTCCAGCAAGGGACAGATGGATATAATCATTTTAGAAAGAGAAATCTATCAGATTTAGGGGATAAATGATGCTATCATGGTGGGCATCTCAGACACTTGGAGCATCCCAAAGAAAATGGAGGAGAACATTAGGAAATGTTCTCCATTGAGTTGTTTGAAGAGGAGATGGAAGCGTTGTTGCGGTGCCGCTGTTTTCTGATGAAGGGAAGGCAGGAGACTTAACTGGGCAAGGGCAGACATGAGACTTGCTCTCTTTTACAAAGAGCCTCTGTTCCAGGCCAGGCAGTTGGCCTGGGGTCTGGACAAGTGGGTGAACAGTGGGGTGTGGGAGGCAGATGAGAGAGGTGTCCAAGGCCCCCTTTGGGGAACACAGCAGGCACAACATGTATTCATCCCCAGCCAGAACTTGCCCATATGTGAACTGACCCCAGTCCCTGGCCACCTGCACCTCTGAATAGGAGCTGGTACAAGGTGGCGGGTGAACCAGGGTTTGACACAGACAGCTCTTTCTCCTTGAAGAAGTCCCAAAGGAACAATGGGCCAAGCAGAAAGAAAGGGGGAAGGAGGTTTGGAAGCCCAGGATGGAAACCATTTGTGTTGAATAGACTCCAAGGCAGCCCCATTTGGAAAGTAAATATAAAATCAGAGTAGCACTGCCCTGGGGGGCAGATGGGGGGATGACACTGTCCAACTACAGCCACAACAGCTGTGGGCCAGATGCCGATGGATGGTCAAAGCAATACCAGAGCTGTCTGGGGGGTCGGATCTGTGGTGATGCAGAGAGCGAGCGGCAGGCTGTTTCCTTTCAGAGAGGCTGCCGGACTTCCTGAAAGCCAGGAAGAGCAGCAGCTGGTCCTCAGCCTGGGCTGCAGGGAGCAGGGAGGGATGAGAGAGTTTTGTGTAACACAGAGATCTCTTAGAGGAGGTGTGTTTTGAACAATGTGAGGAGAATGGGGGTTCGGTCCAAGAACTTGCAGGATGGCACAGGGGCTGGCTTTGACCGTGTGGAGATGTCTGCTTTATTCTGAGCACCCTGGATCCCACAGAGGAACTCCGAGTTAACTTTGTTCTGGCACTATGCCAACCCTACCGCCTCCGGTGCTTGTGGTTAGAGAAATGAGACGGTCCTGTCCTCTCCCCACTGCAGCCCCACCTTCCCCAAAGCCAGAGAACACGAGTTTGTGCACTAGAGGGAGATCAGGACAGTTGGGGAGATTTCGTTTTAAAAGGTCGTTTTTTCTGTTTTTCCACTTGTTTAGAAGTTGCCAGGTGTCTCCATCAGGCAGATCCCTAAAGGAGTCAGCCTGTAGGGCAGAGGTCAGTAGGGAGGGAGACATTTGTCAGGTTCTCCTTGGGCAGTGGGCAGGGTTTCCCCTAGGCACCTGCTCTGGGCAGGACAGGGGGAGCAGCTTCTGAAATCGAGAAAAGGAAGGAATCAGGATTGGGTCCCAGTGACTTTAAATTTGTTGGGACAGCACACACACTCACACACACACACACACACACACACACACACACACACACACGTGCCATGGGCTGCTGTGATGGTCAGAGGGCACGTTGTCATAGTTGGTTCTCTCCATCTACCCCAGTGCCCTCGGGGATGCAATCTAGGTCTTCAGGACTGTCCGCAGATGCCTTTGCCCACTGAGCCATCTTACCATCTTGCGAAGTGACTTTAATAGCAATGCCATCTAGCTAGACATGCCCAACTGGGATTCATTTTTGCTGTAATGCGTTTCTGCGACGTTTGCTGAAGCCTCTCCCCGTCGAGCTGAAGGCTCACCTGCTCTTTTATGAAAAGGTAGACTGAGAAGTCTCACTGATATCCAGTAAGGTAATGATGGAAATCACTTTTAATCTCGCCGAAGCCACCTTTGTGGAAGGACCCAGGGGCACAGCAGTGAGAAGAGATTTGATTTTTCTAGAAACCTTCATCTAGTAATTTCATGGGTTTAAACATGTGCACTTTCTAAATTATCTTAAGCGGCAATATGAAAGATAAGTAGATAGGCAGAGTGGATATGAGTTCAGATGGGATTCCTTTACTAAGGTGGATTGAACGGTGCGCTCTGCCAAGCTGTGGGGAGATACTGAGAGCCAAAGGGCCCAGGCCACCAATATTCATTCTGCTTCATCCCTAGGACGATTTTATGCCACAGACTATGAGGCCCATCAGGACCCATCAGCCTAGTACAGGACTCCCTATCTGCTAACTTTCTCCCTCAGGGCTCTGACCGCTGAGTCAGAGTCCAGAGTCCAGAGTCCAGTGTGCCCTCCCGTTCAGGGTCAAAGTCCTGTGGAAACTGGAAGGAAATTTAGAACTGAGGAACAGTTAGAAAATCTTTCCGTGTTCATGTTCCCAGGTTCCCATGGGGGCTCAGAGAACAGCAAATAGGATTCCCTGAAGAGCTGTGGAAGTAGCAACTGGTACCTGTGCTCTAGTGTCCAGAACAGACACTAGGTGTCCCACTTGCCTCGGCCTTGCAGATGAATGACCCTTGACCCTCTCCTTCCCCATTTTAGCCAAGGAGAGGAAGCAGGCTTTGATTGTTTTAGAGCACAAAAGTCTCACAGTTCCCAATGTCTCAGGCAAAACAAAGGGAAACTCAGTTAAGCTTCTCCTTGCTTTGAAGAAAAAAAAAAGTTATGTCTCCTCTCCTCTTCCACTGGAGCATCCACACTTCAGTTCCCAGCTGAGTCTGTCGGCAGCCACCTTCTCCCTTGCTTCACAGAAGCCTCCTTTGGCCCACACTGAATTGAAACACTAAAATAGGTACTGTGGCTGGGCGTGGTGGCACGTACCTTTAATCCCAGCACTCGGGAGGCAGAGGCAGGTGGATTTCTGAGTTCGAGGCCAGCCTGGTCTACAGAGTGAGTTCCAGGACAGCCAGGACTACACAGAGAAACCCTGTCTCAAAAAAACAAAACAAAACAAAACAAAAAACAACAAAAAAGTGCTGTGATTGACAGATGTGACCAAAACAACTAAAGAAAGGTTCATTTAGGTTCATAGTTTTAAGGTACAGTCAGTCATGGATACATGGCTGATGGTCACATTGTGTGTCCATAGTCATGAAGTTGGGAGAGAATGTACGTATTCAACTGGATTTCTCCTTTGAGGCTTTTTGCTTAGTTTTTTATTGCAGCCCATTGAACGGTGTTACACACATCACAGATGACTTTGAGTGGAATTGGCTGGCTGTGGTTAATAATGCAAACATACAAGTGTTGTCTTCTTCTTCTGGCCTGTGAACTATGGGGTGGACAATGAGTGGGCTTCAGTGTCATACTGATATTTTCTTCTCTGTGGTACAGTGTCTTGCCCTGTCATTTCTAAGCATGGGGAATTGTGGTTCCTGAAGCACTCTCAGAAGTGCTACCTGGGAAGGAGAAAGCAAGAAAGCTTTCCATAAAAGGTGAAAACACTTCATGAAACAACCATAAGGCTGGGTGGTTCTGAGCATGTGCAAGCCCCTTCCCCCAGGGGTAGAGCATCGGTCATCTTCAGGTGGTGCAGATGAAAGTGAAAGAAAGAAGATCTTCCTGGGCATATGGCCAGTGTTGCCAGAAGGAGGAACTGACATAAAGAGTGTGTGGGGGGCATTATTCATGAGGAACATGTCTCATGGGAAGGAAGGAAGGAAGGAAGGAAGGAAGGAAGGAAGGAAGGAAGGAAGGAAGCAGGAACAATCAGGAGAAGAAGCTGAGCCATGACTTATAATCCACACAGAGCCCGGCCTCAGCCTTGTCCCTCAGAGGCTCTAACAGAGGCTTGCAAAGGCCAGAAGAGTATTGGACTAGTTTGCCTTGTGACATGGCTGCCCCTGGCAGGTAGCTGTCATGTCCTGGCATCTCCAGGCTGAGGTAGTTGCATCAGCGCAGTATAATTCTGCAGAGATGGAGGAAGGGGTGAGGGCTCTGAGCCACTCTTGAGCCAGGCTAGAGGTCTTAACTTGGTAGAGGGCAAGAAACACAACTGCGAGAGCTGCCAAAGAGAAATGGAGAGTCTGTGGCCCTATACAGTATCTAGTAAGTGACTGATAGCTCATGCAAATCCCACCCCATCTTGTCCTGACTGGGGATGGGACAAGGAAACATGCTCTCTGGTTGAGTTGGGACATGAGATAATTTGGAAGGGAAGAGGGTGGTCCCTTGAGTCGCTCCGTTCATTCTGTAGGAAGCGCTGGAGATGAGAGTGGTGCCTCATCTGGAGCCTGCACTCTCTCTCTGGGCTTCCCCTTTTGCTTGAAACCATCATTTGGATTTACTGGATCCTGCCATGTATGAAGCAAAGATAAAAGCACCAATCAAAGAAAGGGATGACGGGAAATCCCAGCCCAGGCTTACGCCTCAGGATTAACGTCTGATGGAGGATAGGGACTGGGATAAAGAAGTGGTGGATGTGCCCACAAGTCAGATTTCAGAATTTACCGTAAGACCAATGTAGATAAATTATTTGGCTGCTCCAAGTAAGAAGGGGAGAAAAGGGATGTGTGTTTGTCTCAATGTCATAAATTCAATTACATTGTAAAATATATAAGAGAAAAAAATTTAAAAATCTATGAAAAATTTGCTACAAAAATGCCCTGGGTATTATTGATAACAAAAAGGAGAATGTAAAATTAGGGGGAGAGATGGGGAATCTAGGGAGAAGCAGAGGACGGTGGTGGGTGGATATAATCAAAATAGAGGTATAACTGTATGAAAATAGCAAAGTTTAAATGATATTTAAAAAAAATCAGTCAACAAATAAAATGATAAAATAAGCTTCCACAGAGCTTTTCTACTGGGGTGAGGTTGTAAAAGATAAATGTGCTTCTGAGAAAATGAAAGAGAAAAAGAAAAGAAAAGAGGCTCTCCCTCTTTAAAATTCCATGTTACCATGAAATCTTCGTCAGTTCCTAGCACAGAAGGCAATTACTAAAATTTTTGCTCATTAAGGAAAATTATCTTGAAGCTAAAGGCCAACGATCCTGCATATTTTAGGGGGAAGTGTGGGATGTAGGCCAGGCTTCCTCTTCAGCTCTGTTAGTGTTTATTGCTGGGCTGCTTTCTCTCAGTTACTCTGTCTCTGTCTCTCTGTGTCTATGATTCTCCCTCTCCCTCTCTCTCTCTCTCTCTCTCTCTCTCTCTCTCTCTCTCTCTCTCACACACACACACACACACACACACACACACACACACACACACACACTATCCTTCATGGTGTTGGAGAAACTCTCTACCAATTATAAACACCAAACCCACATATCTACCCCCCTCGCCTCTAATAATCACCTCCTGACTCCCCGAGAAACACCACTCTCTCTTCATCTCCGTGAGTCTGGCTCCAAAGCAATTTAGCCCTCCTTTCTCCTGCCACAATACAATACAATACAATATTTGAGGCTGGGTCATTAAAGGAAAAACTTTCTTTTGGCTCGCGGTTCTGGAGACAAGGATGTCCAGCAGTGTGGCCTGGTGCTCCTTGCACTGCCACAGTGTGAGAAGCAGACTGGCTTGTCGTGCTTGCCTTGTGAGAGCTGGATCTTCCCTGTGTATCGCAGGCAGACCCTGAATTCCTGGGTGGTGAGACCTTGGACTACCATGACAGCTTTAAACTGGCTATAGTAACAGCCCCATCCTCAAAGACTTCAGTCCACAAATCCATGAAAAGATTTATTAGGAAAGAGTTTTCCTCAGCTGACTCTGAAGGTCACCCCCACCCCCTTCCCTCTCAGTGCCTCATGAGAGTGGCTAATCTCCAGTGAGAGTTTTGGTGAGGACGTTACATGGAACCACACATTATTCCACTTTAGTGTCTGGCTTACTTCTCTTAGTAATGTCTTCAGGAACCATCCAGTTTAGAGCATCTTTCAGAAGTTTATTCTTTTGGAGGACATATGTTCCCATGAAACTTAACATCATTTATTGAGTCTGTTTTACTACTGTGGGTCTATGGAGGACCAGAAGCTTTGAAATACATAAAGCTTTTAAAAAGTATTTTATTTTAATTATTTATTTATTTATTTATTTATTTATTTTATTATTTTGTATGTATGAGTGTTTTGTTTGTGTGTTTGTTGTATGAGTGTGTCTGTGTACCATGATATGTATGATAATCTGTTTCTTTCCTTAGAAAAAAGTATTCTCCTGGCCAACTGAGAGTGCCTACATTATGGGAAAGCTGGGTCCCTGTCTGCCTTATTCCCTAGGTGTCAGCTATTAGCATGATGTCTAGAAGGACTGACTGATCAATCACCAGTAGAATATGTCCCAGCATCCTTCCAACACCACCCCTGCCTTCATATTTTAACCCACTACCATTGCAAGTGTTCTAGCAATGGCAGGTTCATTCTGCCATCGGATACCTCATGCTACCCAGCCAAGTTCTCACCCAGGGCACTTCCTGCAGTCGTGTATGTACCCTATGCTCATCTGGTCTGTGTCTACCTGTTCTCTTCACAGAAGTGAAAGATTATGAGCCCCCGTTTGGTTCCAAGGTGCGGGAGCACCCCTGTGTGGAGAGCATGAAAGACAGCGTGCTGAGAGACCGAGGGCGGCCCGAAATCCCCAGCTTCTGGCTCAACCACCAGGTAAGGATGGCAGGCTTCGAACAGTCAGAAGGTCCAGAGGTGTCTGCTCGGGGCAGCAGAGAATTCTGGGAGAGGGAGCTTCACTCTGAGTGCGAAGCCCTTAGTTCTCTATAACTCTGTCCGGTTTGTGTTCGTAAGGAAAATTCCCGTATAAGTTGTAGGTTGCACTCAGCAGGCTGATGCTCCATTCCCAGAGAGCATGCAGATAAGCACCGCAGGGCACCGGTCACCTTTCCCAAGCTCTCTGGACGCAGAGTTGAGATCTGTTGCTAGCTGTGCCTTCCGTCACCTCCCATACCTTCATACAAGGAGCCTACACCTCATTCCCTCTGGGCTCCGACTTTGCTCCTCTGAGGCCCTTCAACCTCAGAAAGAAATATTTAGCAGTTGGAAGCAAACAGGGTTGTCAGGTAGCTGGTGTGATCATACATGCTGGCTGTATGAAATGAGAGGGACACTGTGTATGAGCATGCTTGGGGAAGAGGAGGCTGGCTTACCACAATGGAGGACAGGAAAACTATGCGGAGGGGCCTGCTGGTGAAGGAGGGGGCGGGGCAGCCTGATGAGTGACATCCTCACAGCTCACTGTCAGAACCGGAAGTCAAGGATGCTAATAGCTGTGGTCAAGGAGAAGAGAAGAAAGGGTAGGCTTTGAGTGAGAGACTGTTGACCACAGGTGTCATGTACCAGAGAAAGCCTCAGTAAAGAAAGAGCTAGAACGCTGTTTTCCCTGATTCTTTTCCATCCAGCGAAGCCCTTTATGGCTTTCAGATGAAGTACTTCATCCTTGCAGACCGCGGCTGAGAAGGTCTGCCTCAAGGCAAGGGGAGTTCAAAGGAGAGTCAGAAACAGCAAGCCAGGTTCAACCAGGAAGACAAATGGGGCAGGAAATGTGCTCAGAGCAGCCCTGGCCCATAGCCAGCCTTGTGACCAGGCTTCCCAGGGTCAGAGTATCCACCAGAGGGAGTCTCAGGCAAACTGTCTTTGGTTCTAAAAATGCAAGGCTGTTTGTAGAGACTCAGGATTTAGAAGGCCCAGGAATGGTATGCTCCATTGAAACTCTGTCACCGTCTCTTGAAGTCTCTCCTGTAAAGTTCTCTTAATGAAGTCATTATTCATTATGATAAAATTCTGGAAAGAATTTGCATAATACATTTTTTTCTCTTAATGAGATTTGTTGCCCTATTGATTTCAAGGTAATGCTTAATATTTAATTTAATTTACAGCCTGTAATTACTATGTCAGAACAAAATAAATGTTTCTGGTATAGCAACAATAACACTCTACTCTTAACAGGGCCATCAATCAATACCATCAGTTAGGTGAATTATGCAATTAATCCCACATGAAGAACTGGGGGCAGGGAGGGGAACTCCCCAGTAGTTGTGAAAGTTTCTGGTATCGCCAGGCAAACACCAACTCTCCAGGAAGAGTGTTAGATGTATCTTTGCCAGCTGTATGGAGGTCACCAGAGGCAATGTTGACCTCTACATGGAAGGAGCTAATCTTATTTCTACCTCTCAGACCATTCACTTACCTTTTGATTTTCTGAAAGAACTCAAAACATTAAGGAAGACATTCTTGACACAAAATGAAATCCAGCTGAGATAGAGGGCTTTGCTGCTCTAGACAGACTTCCGTGGGTGGGTGTGAGTTCGGCGAGCAGGGTTGTGTTAGGGAGGACGGCCTTTGAAATATCTTACAATCAAGCATATTTGACATACAAAGACAGCCACGTCAGAGGGCCTAGCTTAATGTCGATGGAGATGATGGGGGTGTCTGAGTCACCCTAGGCAGTTCTGGAAGCAACTTATAAGTCATTCTATGAAAGACAGGCTTTACCAAATGAGCCCAGATTAATGCCTGTCCTACTCTGGGCTTGAGTGTCCAGCTCCGTTCAAACAGAAGGGTACCTAAGGGCTAGCTCAGTTACAGTCTAAAAGAGGAAAATCTCCAGAGGCCATGAAAGAGTCAAGGGAAAGACAGAGCCCAGCCTAAAGTGAGGAAGAGGAGTCCTTCAGACCCTATAATGGATATATCTGCTACATTCTATACAATGTGTGCCACCACGAATAGACCCTAGGCACTGGAGATATGGCACTATTAGAAAAGGTAATTTGCAAATTAGGGTGAAGACCTGAATTTGAATCCCCAGTACCCATGCAAAAACCTGGGGGTCATGATGTAATCCTGTAAGACAAGCACAGAAGGAAGAGGAGACAGAAGGATCCCAAATCAGTGAGCCCCAGGCTCAATGAGAAACCCTGTCTCAAAGAGTAAGGGGTCTTTGAGGAAGACGATGAGCTTTGACCCACACCTACACACATATGAACACATAGAAAGTGTGAGCCTTATTCTGATCTGTGGACCTTGATAATGATGTATTGATATTAGCTCCGTGGAGACCACCCACTGACGGTGCCCTTGGGACCCCCCTCCTTCCCTCTGCAGGGCATCCAGATCGTGTGTGAGACTCTGACTGAGTGCTGGGACCATGACCCCGAGGCCCGTCTCACAGCCCAGTGTGTGGCAGAGCGCTTCAGTGAGCTGGAGCATCCGGAGAGACTCTCCGGGAGGAGCTGCTCCCAGGAGAAGATTCCAGAAGATGGCTCGCTGAACACTACCAAATAGCTTTTTTCTGGGCAGGCTGGGCCAAGCCTCCAGAAGCCGTCCTCTAGCCAAAGACCAGAGGCAGCAAGATGCTCTCCTGACTGATGCTTCTGGAAAACCAAGGACTTGCTCCCTTCTTCCCCAGTAGCTGCTCAATGTTTAGAAGCAGCAGCAGCAGCAGCAGCAGCAGCAGCAGCAGCAGCAACCATAGCAGTGGCGGCGGCAGCGGCAGCAGCGGGGATGAGAGACAGAAAGCGTCCTAGGCCTTGGACACTGTCATGGCATAAGCTGTGCTAGCACCTCCTCAGGAAATGAGATTGATTTTTACAACAGCCAATAACGTTTGCACTTTATTAATGCCTGTGTGTAAATACAAATAGTTATGTTTTATATATATATCTATATATCTATATGTCTATATCTCTCTATATATAGCCATACTCTGCAAGGAGACAAAGAAAATGATCAAATGTGTTCCCCCGGGGGAATTAGTTTTTATTGGAGAGCTCTGGAATGGAGCGGAAGGGACTCGGGATAGTGTTAGCACCTGACAATCACTCAATGATCCCCTGACAGCAGGGTTGGGGCACAGTTGTATGAGAAGGATCCATGCCTCGCAGCCTGCTTTGGCCACAGAACACTTTGTTTTGCAATAATGACCCTCTCTAGTAGGGTGCCTTACGGACCAGGGAGCTGAGTTCCAGTCCAGCACTGTGTCCCAGGGTCTCCCATGTGTCTTTTTGCTTCTCTTGATTGTTATCTTTGACATTGAAACCCCACCTCTGACTTGTGAACCTTCTGACTTAGCCTTGAAACTTGGCCCCATTTTTCTGCTTTTACAGGCTTCCAAAATCAAAGAAGACCGTTCCCCACCCATGAAATTGGCCCACTATCTATCTCCTAATAAGAATGAGTTCTTTGATCCTTTCCTGTGCATAAGTAACTGTTACTTGTTCCCTGTCATTATCCTTTGTTGATTTTTTTAAACGCGGCACACCCTACACCCAGCCCTGAGCCTCAATGTGTTTAATTTTTGTCGCTCTGCTGCTGGGCCTTCCAGCTTGCCATGGCAACACCAGTGGGTTCCATTTTCCCAGCCTCCCAAATAGAGGACAGGATTTGAATGGCCACACACTGCCCATACTGTACAGCTGTGTCCAGGGACACTTTGAACCCTCCTCATGTTCCTCGGTCAACACACTGTCGAAGAAGTTAGTTGAGCTTCTTTAGAACTATTTGGGAGGTTGCAGAAAAACCTAGATTCCCCAACAAGCAGAGGAGGCTCTGCCCCCAGGGGGCATCATTTCTAGCAACCAGGGCATGGCTGCAGCTGCCTTGTTGCTCACTCCGAAAGCCTCCAGAATTTCTATTACCCACACCCACCTGAATCTGGAAAAGAAAGCTGCTTCCAGTCAGGATCCATTGTAAGAAAAGTCCATTCATGAGTATGGAAAGCAAGTAAAAATGGTTGCCTCACAAACAGGAGGACCTGAGTTCAATCCCCCAGAACCCACGACAAAAGCCATGTTCAGAGGGTCACTCTCATCATCTCAGCACTGGGAAGATGAACATCTCTGGGAGCCCAGGGCTTGGAAGATTGTCTCCAAAGCAGAGTGAGCAGAACCCTGAGGGACACCTGACATTGACTGACTTCTGATCTCCATCACACGTGCACCCACGGACACCCCACCCACATGCACGTGCACACACTAGAGATGTGCATTCATTTCACCTTGCTCTGGGAACAGATTGGATTGCACAAAAGTTATCTGATGTTATGCTTTGAAATTGACATAAATTGGACATCAGGAGACCTCCTGTGGGTGACCTCATCAGGTCTGGTCTCTTAGTTTGCATAATAAGTTTCATTTGCCTCTGCAAGGAAACCTCTCTGCTCTAAGAATCTTTTTTTTATGGCTACTGGTCTCTGCATGGTCCTAACCTTGGCAGAAATTAGAAGTGCATGTTTGAACAGGGGTCACACAGGAGTCCCATGTAGAGACAGGGAATCTGTGTCTACTTGGACAAGAGCAGAGAATGAGCTTTAATAGGAAGCTTGTTAATCCCCCAACAAATGTGGATGTTGCAAACCAAAGTCTTTTTAAGAAATTGTGTTTTTGAAGCAACTTATTTTCAACCAAATAGGAACATGATTGGAGAACCACCAAGGGGTAGTTGTTCTGTTTGGTCAACATGGTCAAGTTGGGGGGGTAGGACAAAAATCTATGTGTTCTGTCCTGTGAAAGTGGGCTTCAAAGACCATGGAAACCCCCAAGCCCTCTTGCTCCTTTTGGCTTGCCAGTGCTAACCCAGTAGCTGTTGTTCACCGCCCTCTAGCGGGGACTTTACAGAATGCTGGCCCACTAGAAGGATTTCTAGGGTTCAAAAGTGACTTCACTTCCGGGTCATCATCAGAAACTGGAATATGGTGTCATGTTACTGTGGCTTGTTTTGTTTATGTCATTTCTTTATTCAAGAAAAAGACCAAGGAATAGCATCGTTGTCATTCCTCAAAGTGTTGACTCTTGNCCCTCTAGCGGGGACTTTACAGAATGCTGGCCCACTAGAAGGATTTCTAGGGTTCAAAAGTGACTTCACTTCCGGGTCATCATCAGAAACTGGAATATGGTGTCATGTTACTGTGGCTTGTTTTGTTTATGTCATTTCTTTATTCAAGAAAAAGACCAAGGAATAGCATCGTTGTCATTCCTCAAAGTGTTGACTCTTGTTCACTACTCTACATATAGAGAAAGTTTTATTCTTTTATTGAACACTTCGGCCATACTCATGTATTCAAATAGGAATGTGAATGAATGCACAATATTCTTTTTATATCAAAACCTAAAGCACTTATTTTCAATCTATGCAGTGTTTGTCTTTTATATAAATAAGAATGTCTAGTAGATCAAATAAATCCAAAGTCCGCAGACAACCTTGCCTCTTGTTGCTGTCCCCAGTAGCTAAACCCACTTCACACACCAGACTATTCTCCAGCATGGCAGAAAATGTCCTTTTGAGCTCTTCCACATGGATTGTCCATGAGTGAGCGCATTTCCCTGAGCAGATGTGCCATGTCTGATCACCTCAGATTGTGCCACCAGGGACAGAACAAAGTAATGATCCCGTCCAAGTCCCACTTGTCAAGCAAACAAGTTGTCATGCTTACTAACAGAGTCTGATACAGGGTAAGTTCCAGGAGTGTGACCCACCCACAGAGTTTCATCCCCACATGAACGCTGACTTCCCCACAGCTGCATAGACTGAGCACCCTGCCGTTATCCTCCCTGTCCCCATACACTCTAGCCCATCCTGAGACCATAGAATCACTTGCAGCTTGGCCAGAATGACGGACATCCGGGAGGAAGGTATAGAAAGGAGTGGATGGGATTTAAGGGAAGGGTCTGATGACCTCTGCTTCTGGGAGGGAATATGGCAACAGCTCCATCTTGGAGGTCCCTTGTGGGTAGTCACAGTTGCTTTGATGAAGACTGCTTGTGGAGTGTGTGTGTGTGTGTGTGTGTGTGTGTGTGTGTGTGTGTGTGTCGGGGGGTATTTTACAACAGACTCATGTCCCTTTAAAAACAATCCAGGAGAGATAAAGCAGTTGTATAAGCATGTGAAAATGAGCTTGGCCTTTAGATTTGAGGCAGAAAAAGCCACCGGTGATATAATGTACTTATAACATAGGTGATATAATGTGCTTATAAGACTAGCTGGGGAGGCAGAGAGATAGGGACTTCTCGGAGCTTGCTGGTCAACCAGCCTAGCTTAACTGAGCCCCAGGTCAGTTAGGTCAGTGAAGGGACTGTGTGAAAAATCCAAGTGTACAGATCTAAGGAGTAACACTGGAGTTTAACCTCTGACCTTCTCACCCACATCTGCACATGTGCAGATGCTTGTCTACACATGAAAACAGACACACACACACACACACACACACACACACAGCCAGAAGATAATCCTCAACAGAAGCTCACTAATCAAAGAGGAAGAGTAGCTAGCCCTTGGCAGCCTGAAGTCCCTTATCTCTGTGGTCTGTTCCTGATCCCTGTATCCTGGCATGGTGGCTCTTGGTGTGCCAGCATGACTTCTCTCTGTCCCAGGACTTGCTTTGGCCCATGTGGCTATTTCTTCCAGGACTGTCACAGTGATGGCTGCCTCAGAGAATGTGCATCTGTGTGGTTTTCTTGCCTCTGATTAGCATGCCAGTGACTGCCCTGGGTACCCTTTGATGGCCCCATACATAGCTTTGCATTGATGTGTTGAACCTGCATCTTGGCTGGTTGTAAGCTACCTCTTTGTATAAAGGTGGGTTGATAGGAAAATCCCAGATAGCGTTAAGAACACAGAAGGATGTGGAAGAGTGAGTGGTATATAGACCAGGGAAGGGTCTGCCTGTGTGAGTGTTGGCAATAGAAACAAAGCACTCACTCAGGGTGGGGTGGGGGTGGGGAGGGAAGGCACACACTTCCAGGGGGAAAGACTGGATTAGCAGAATACAGGTTCCTGAGCTACAGTCGGGGGCAAAGCCAAGTTATCCAGGAACTAAGACTTTGAGCAACCAGAGTGCCTGCTTTTCTGTGTTTTTGTTGTCTCATGATTAGACCCGGCCAGCGCTCTGGTACCAAGGCTACATAGCATGAGAAATGCCCGGGAATCTGTGTAGCACGTCTTTCTATCTCTATCCCATAGCCCTGTTTGCTCTAGGAGAGCCAGAAAGTTCTTTTTTCTCCACCTAACTTACCCAGCACTCCCCTGACAAGGTCTGAAGAAATGCTTACTGTGAGAACAATGGAAAGAGGCTCTTGTCTTCTGGGCATGGGTAGCATTTCTTCAGGTTCGAGATGTGTGTGTGTGGTGCCTGAGATGGTTTCACAATTTGCCAGCCATCAAGAACATTTTTGTTTGTTTGTTTGTTTGTTTGTTTTAGCAGATATGCCCTTATCTCAAAAGATAAAAAGAGAGTAGAACGTGAAGCCTGGACCTTCACAAGTGTTGTTTCTTGAATGGCTGATGAGTAAAACACTGATTTTTGTAAGTCATTAGGAGTTGAACATACTTATTTATGACGATCACAGGAGTTGAGTTTACAGGGCTGCCAATTCTTGTCTAAAAATAGAGACAGCTTATTAAACCCAGGCATGGAAATGGCCTAACAAGCCACTGAGAAAAGAGCTCCAAAAAATGTCTGACCAACTGGTGTACAGCCCTTTAGAGAGGTTTCATAGTCCTTACCTCTCCTGCCTGTATTTGATAGGCACCTCCCCATCCCCCACCCTACTCTCTGCACATGCGTGTATGGGCATGCTCTGTTCTGTGGATGGTGCTCAGGTAAGGATGTGCTGCCAGTTTTTCTTTGCAAGCTGGCGTGTGTGTGTGTGTGTGTGTGTGTGTGTGTGTGTGTGTGTGTGCGCGCGCGTGCGTGCATGAGCTAGGGCAGCAACATGGAGCCCTGGGGAGCTCAATGGTCTGACTCATTGGTTGTGCTACAAGCACACTCATTGGTTGTGCTGACAAGCAGGGGGCAGGGAGGTCTCTTTGGGTTTACAGTTGAAGGCGACACAATCCACTGTGGTTCAGAAGACTTGGCAGCAGGAACCGGAGGCTGCTGGTCACATAGTGTCGATGAGAGCTAAGTTATGTTTTAAGTTTTAATTACTGTGCGTAAGAGATCCACAAAACAGAATATGTCCCCGACCTTGCCCAAGGACAGATACTTCCTGAAATGCAGGCAGCTATTGTTTTGCTCCTCTAAACAAGTTTTATGCCCAGGTACACAGGTTGTGGTCATGGGTCGATGTGGTAGGTAGCAGGTATGTGGGCAGATAATATGTCAGAAAGTATGCTTGACTATCATTGGATGTAGGTAGGAGGTACACAGGCAGGAAGTACTTCAGGATATATGCTTGCCAATGATTGGACCTGGTGGGGTACATAATGGCCTTATGGATTTGCCTTTATTAACTTCTGTAGATGTGACCTTTCCCCATTTTCTGGGAACCCCAGAATGGACTTAGCCAGAGTCCATCATCCTGGCCAATGTGTAATTAAAGCTTGCTTCAGATTTGGCTCAAAATTGTGGTAGTGGTCTTATTATCGTCTGGTAGGATTAACAGTGTCCACAATCAGGAAGCAAACTTCAGAGGTGGAACCTTGCTACAGAACCGGAAGTGAACCCTCCATGGCCTACTTCCTCCTTGAGGCTCCACACACTTCAAGTCCCACAGGTTTCCAAAATAGCTCCACCAGCCTGGGCTCAAGTGCAAGCCTTTGGGGCCATTCACACTCAAACCACACCAGTAGCTCAAACTCCAGGGTAGAGAAGAAGATGCCCTTAGCATTGGAGAACTAGAGAGAGCAGCCGACCAGAGCACAAAAAAGCAAAAGTCTTATCGTACAAGAGCAAATGTACAAGGTCTATGGGCTCAGTCCCAAGAGCCTTGGCCAAAACGGAAGCCAAGGTCTTCTGACCCACCTCTAGGCTCTGTTCCACCACAGCCATTTGAGTTCTGGCTACTGCAAGGTCAGGAGTATAAGTAGTGGGCTTACCGAGGGCCCTCAGGAAGGACTTTGTCCCTCCTGCCACTCACCTACTTTTAGATGCAAGGCCTGTTCTGCTCCAAGGACTTCCTGTTTTGTGGTGACCTTTTATTTTTTTGTCTTAAATTCTGTGTGCAAATGACATGCTAATGGCCCTGTCTTGAAGGCTCTTGCTTCCCCAGGTGACAGACAGGGAACTTTTCATCTAAACCAGCCTGTCTATCCCTTTTCAGGGAAGCTGCCCTGGTTGGCATCTGCACATCTCCTTCATTTTCCCCTGAAGTAACTGCCTAATCACTGCTTATCACATTTCTAATTAGTTTCCTTTTTTTCACTTGAATAATTATGGCTTCATACTTTATGGGTTGGGGGCCATGCCTTTCAGGCCTGCTTTGCAGAGACTGCTGATCAAGACAAGATTGGGAACTTGCACACATTTCAGGACCTGCCAATCAGTTGCGCATGGCATAATCTATTCTGGTATATCTCCTGATACTTGCGGCACTTAAAAATAGCTTGTTAATCGTCTTCCTACTCTAATTAAGCAGACATCGCATTTTTATTTTATTTTATTTTTTGAGAATTTCTCACATGATCACTCTTTACATCACTTCCACCCCTCGCTCTCTCCCACACTGATCTTCCTTCCTCTCTCCCCTCCCAGTCCTACATTTTCCAAAGGATCATTTCAACATAGTCCAAATGCTGGAGAGATGTATCTGCTGTGGAATATTCTGGTCTTCCACCATGATTTTTTTTTAGGGTGACATTCTGGTCACCTAAACCATTCAGGCTACATAGGAGGACAGGCTGACTTTGGGTGGAGCTGTTAAACAGTTAACCAGAGAAGTCCTTTGAAATTCCATAGGGTGTACTTCCAAATGTCCTCAGGCAGTCTGTGTGGGCTCTCAGTCCAAAGACAGAAAGAGCACCCCGCTGTGCTCACATTATCATAAGACCAAAGTTCTGTTGTTGAAAAACAAAAGTAGGTGATGGGGCTGGAGATGACATCTCATAAATTGAGAGTGTTTGCAGTTCTTTCAGGGGGTCAGAGCTTGCTTCTCAGCACCTATGTCACTTCCTGTGATTCTAGTGACTGGGGATCTAGGCTCTCCCTCTGAAGGCACATGAGCTCCTGTGCCCAAGGCTTCAAACAGATGTATGCACATACACATAAATAAAAATAGATAGATAGATAGATAGATAGATAGATAGATAGATAGATAGATAGATAGATAGAGGCAGCCATATAGTAGTAGTCTCTGACGGCTAACTGTTGATAGAATGGCAGCTGCTAATCATTGGAAAATATTTTGAGATTGGGGCAGCCTCCCTACTAGGAATATATATTAAAGCTACCCTATACATAACAGATAAGTATGTTGACGTATTTGGAAATAAATTATGGATCACAATAGTTATAATTATTGTTCTGAGGCTCTTAATGAGGAATGCTTTTCTTTTTTCTTGGTTTTTTCTTTGTTTGTTTGGTTTTTGTGTTTTGTTTTGTTTTCCAAATTCCCACTCAGGAGCTCTCCAAGTTGATAAACACCTGAAATACTGAGGCGGTGGTTGCTAGAGGAAAACCCCTAGCTTCTTATCCTCTACACTTGAACCTGGCTGGGGTGAATAGAGTCTTTGAACAATGTCTTCTAAACTCAGAGAAGCAATGACTGTTCCCTGGATCTTCTTGGTTGGGAGACAGACCCTCCCTAGCTTGGAGACAGGACTGCATTCGTTGGATGCCGAGTCAAAGCTGTAGGCTATGCTAAGTCATGACCACTGCTGACATGTGTCTGAATTTTACACATTTGCCCCAGAGAAACCCACTGATCTGAGTTCCGCCGTGTGCTTTGATTTCACGAGGCAAGTATTGCATTAGGTAATGCCATACTCCTGCACCAGCCCTGCCTTAAGGAATTAAACCATCACTGGCTTCATCCATTGTTGCTAATCCACACTAAATGTAATCTTTTTTCAAAGTGATGATACTGTTTAAACAGTGAGTATGAAAGATTGTAACAGAATCTTTCTCGGCCTAAGCTGTCATTCTTAGGATAGTCTATCTTAGCAGTAGGGAGTGAAATTAAGATACATCTTCCTAAGGACTTGTTAGTTTTCTTCTTGTGAGCTGTGGTGCCTGATTTTTGCCTTCCGTTTGTTTCTTCTTCCTTAATCTTCCTACACAGTCTGCGTGCTCTAACCCAATCCTGTGACTTGAAGGACCACTCCCACGCTGATGGATCCACAGCTCAAGGCTTTCGTTCCCAACTTTCTCCCTGAAGCTGAGATTCATAATTACTAATAAATCATATGGGGTTGACTGATTTATACACAGCTTAAACCTTGCACAGCTAAATCAGGTGACATTACAAATTTAGTGCTCCCATTTCAGAGGGCCACAAGTCCTCCCTAACAGTTGCCCAACCAAAAGTGAATAAAATTGTCCTGAACCCCTCCTTGGTCTATGAACACTCTATTTCATTTGCCAATTTCTAGTGTAGCACCGGATGTAAACTGTCTCCCACAGGCTCTTGTACTGGGGGCTCGGTTGCCAGATGATAGGCTTTGGAATGTATTAGACATATAGAGTCTAACCTAATTGCTCTGCTAATCCCTTGATGGATTCGAGTAACATGGAAAGATTACTAGAGGATAGAGTACCTATCCGAGCTGTAGTAAATAGGTTACTGTGATTGTATTCTTTCTGACAGGGCCTGTCTATCTATGCATATGTATTTTGTGTTTTGTCTGCATATCTGTCTGTCTACTATGTCCTCGGTTGGTGTCTGTGGGGGCTAGAAAGTTAAGTTTTGGATGGCTGTGAGCTGCTATGTGGGAATATGTAACTTAACCAAGTCCTCTGGAAGAGCAACCAGCGCTCTTAACCACTGAGCCATCTCTCCTGTCAACTGTGCATGTATGCTTAAGAACTACATCTTATTCTTGACCTTTCTGCATTCTTTCCTCTTTCCAAGTTCTGTGTGATGAACCACCTGCTCTACCATGAACCATTCCAGGGCCCTCCGTTCCATGAGCCATTTTGCCACAGCAGTGAGAAAAATAACTAATATGTCTATCAACTCACTCACAGACACATCTGGACCCCTGGATCCTTATTTCTTCTATTACTACTCTAGTATAAATGACCATACTGCTTCCTTGAGCTGTTTTGATGTGAAGATCTACAGTATGCCTAAATGAGTTTAATAAAATTCACTTTACAACAGGGAAAACAATGGAGTAACTGTCAGAAAATACATAAAACAAATTTCAAAAAGTTTTCTTAGAGAACTGTCTTGCAGCATGGCTTAAGAATTTCAGGTATCCTGGAATACACTCATAAGTATGTGCACAGCGACATCAAGGCCTCCAATCTTCTGAGCTACAAGAACCATGACCAACTTGGTCGACTATGGACTTGCTTATCAGAACTGCCCAGATGAAGTTCATAAAGAGAGCAAAGAAGACCCCAAAAGATGCCACATGGGCACCCTGGAGTTCACCAGCATGGATGCACACATGGTATGGTGATCCATCATGACATGTGAATTTGGAAATCCTTGGTTATTGCATGATTGAGTGGCTCAGTGGCTTTCTTTCTTAAGAAGATAACTTGAAAGACCCTAACTACATTAGAGATTCCAACAATAGATACACAGATAATCCTAAGGCCTTGATGAAGAAATGCTTTCCTGAAAACAAACAAACAAAACAAAAACAAAAAACAACCCAGGTGAAGTTGCTAAGCACAGTGAAAAATGCTCATATACACATGGAGGACTACTCAGATACACATGGAGGAGTGCTCAGATACACATGGAGGACTACTCAGATACACATGGAGGACTACTCAGATACACATGGAGGACTACTCAGATACACATGGAGGAGTGCTCAGATACACATGGAGGAGTGCTCAGATACACATGGAGGAGTGCTCAGATTCACATGGAGGAGTGCTCAGATACACATGGAGGAGTGCTCAGATACACATGGAGTACTCAGATACATGTGGAGGAGTACTCAGATACACATGGAGGAGTGCTCACATACATGTGGAGGAGTGCTCAGATTCACATGGAGTACTCAGATACACGTGGAATGCTCAGATACACATGGAGGAGTACTCAGATACACATGGAGGAGTGCTCAGATACACGTGGAGGAGTGCTCAGATACACATGGAGGAGTGCTCAGATACATGTGGAGGAATACTCATATACACGTGGAAGAATGCTCAGATACACATGGAGGAGTGCTCAGATACACATGGAGGAGTGCTCAGATATACATGGAGTACTCAGATACACATGGAGGAGTGCTCAGATACACATGGAGGAGTGCTCAGATATACATGGAGTACTCAGATACACATGGAGGTGTGGTCACATACATGTGGAGAAGTGCTCAGATTCACATGGAGTACTCAGATACACATGGAATGCTCATTACACATGGAGGAGTACTCAGATACACGTGGAGGAGTTCTCAGATACACATGGAGGAGTGCTCATATACACATGGAGGAGTGCTCAGATACACATGGAGGAGTGCTCAGATACATATGAAGGAGTGCTCAGATACACATGGAGGAATGCTCAGATACATGTATGGAAGAGGCCAGGCAAACCCAAGAACCAGAAACAAGGCCCAGAAATAAATGTGATGCAAGGAACTGACTTTTTTTCCCTACATTTGATTCTTTTTCTTCTTTTCTATTATGTTTTATTTTCATATGAGTATTGTGGGGGTTGGAGTTAGTTATGTTTTTTTTTTCTTTTTCTTTTTTGAAAAACAAATTTGATTAAAATTTGTAAGTATTTGCCCTTCCCATATCTCCTCTTTCCTACTTACACCCCGATGTTCTGAGTGTAGTCCACATGCTTCTTGTGACACCCAGGTCAAATACTGTGGTGTGCCTCTACGTCACTCTCGATCCTACGCACCCAAGTCTGTAGCTAACTTCCCAAAACTTATTTGGCTTCATCATATACCACCTACCCAACACACACTTTACCCTAGTGAGTTAGTTCCATGCTGGTCCTTGGATATCCTGTGGATGCTTTCCTCCCATTCTGCCCTTACGGCCTTCTCTGTGGATCACTCTTTCCTGAGAAACTCTCTCTCTTATATGCTTAAGCCTTTCAACAGCTCTACTGTCACAGGCTTGCCTGGTCCATTATTCTACAGTCAATAGTTTACCCTACCCACTCTCTTCTTCCATTCATTCTGGTTTTCTCCATAATACTTTCTTCTGTTCTACTACTACATGGTACTTACTGCATAAGACAACTTGCTGGGGTCATTTTGTTTCACACAGATAGAAATCAGAAGAAGAAGAGGATGAGGAAGAGGATGAAAAAGAGGGTGAAGAAGAGGAGGGAGAAGGGGGACAAGGAAGAAGAACAGAAGGAAGAAGAAGGGGGAGGAAGGAGAAAAAGATGATGAGGAGGAGGAGAAAGAGGAAGAAGATGATGAGGAAGAGGACAAGGAAGAAGAGGAAGAAGAAGGGGAAGGGAAGAGAAGAAAAAAGAATGAGGAGGAGAAAAAGGGGGAGGAAGAGGGGGAGGAAGAAGAGGAAGGGAAGAGAAGAAAAAAGAGTGAGGAGGAGAAAAAGGAGGAGGAGAAAGAGGGGGAGGAAGAAGAAGGAGGAGAAAGAAGAAAAATAAGAGGAGTATGTAGCTCTTCTAGTGCTGGCAGTTTTGGAATCTCAAGTTCAAACATTGATAGATTGAGCTGGCAGACCCAGAGGCTTACAGATCCCAGGCGGAGACATGGAGGCTTATGGTTGTCAGCTATAGAGGTCAAAGAAATTCATTTTTAGCTGCTCATGTCAGAGACTTCTTTCTCTGGGCTATCCCCACTCTTGGCCTGGCCCTTGGCATTTAATAGAAGCCTCAGCTCTCGGCAGAAACCATCGGTATTGGTGCTTGGCACCAGTTTGGGGTACAGCTCCAAAACCATGGGCACCGAAGAGTCCTCAACAGCAGCTCAGGTTATACCTTGTGAGCCTTGGAGAGCTAGATATGTGGGAAGCAGCCAGGGCCCATGGTCTCCCATCTTTGTCTCATTGAGCTTTGTGCCACCTGATGGTGTTGGTTTTTACTTCTCTCAGTGTCTCTGTCTGTCCATCGTCCTTACACATCCACACCATTTCTCTTCCTTACTGTCTCTGTCCTCAGTCTGTTCTCTGGAGCTTCATCAGCTGCTCTCTCTCTATTGCTATGGCTCCTTCCACTAACTCAGCAGTGACAGGTGCAGCCACCTTTGCTGGCCCTGTGGTTTTCTCCTCTTTGCATTACCAACTCAGCCTACACTATAAGTGCTGGCTAATTTCATGTCAATGGCAAAAGCTTGGGTTATCTGTAATGAGTAAGGAACCTCAATTGAAAAAAGGCATCCATAAGTTTCAGCTGTAAGGCATTTTCTTAATTAATTAATGACTGATGTGTGAGGACCCAGCCCATTGTGGGTGATGCCATATCTGAGCTGGTTGTCCTGAGAGTTATTAAAAAAAAAAGAGCCAATCAAGTCATGATGAGCAAGCCAGTAAGTAGCACCCTTCCATGTCCTCTGTATCAGGTCCTACTTCCAGGTTCCTGCCCTGTTTAAGTTCCTGTCTTGGCTTTACTCAATGATGTACTACAATGTGGAAGTGTAAGCCAGATAAACCCTTTCCTCCCCAACTTGCTTTTGGTGTGGAGTTTCATCATAGCAATAGAAGCCCTATTGCTAAGACACTAGCCATGATAAAGGTCATAAGTAGAGAATTAAAACCACTTTGGGGATGGAGGCTAGGGGTGAGTACAGGGTGGGTATTTCCAAGCTGGCTGGAAAAATGAGCCAAAGAGCCAAGAAGGGGTATGGCACGCAGATGTAAACCTGGAATTTGCAGCAATCACAATTGCTTCCAGTTCTACCAATCATAAGACTTACACACAAGGACCACTGGCCTCAAATGGCATTAGTTTCAAACTTTCAGTTGGGTCACTGGGGGACGTGCTAATTTCTGGTCTGAAGTTAGAAGGCTGAAAAGTTGCTGGGTTAGCAAGGGTCATCACAGCTCACCAAGACTTTGGATGGCTAGAACCCACACAGGCTGCCTGCAGCAGTTGGAGCACAGTCTGGAGCACTGTCTGGAGCACTGTCTGGAGCACAGTCTGGAGCACTGTCTGGAGCAGATGCTGCAGCCTCAGTAACAGTGGCCCCGTGCACCTGGGAGGAGGTTTCCCCAGTGTACACAGCCTGGAGAAAAGCATCCAGCTTGCTATGATGTCAGCTCAGCCTGTCACTAAGAGGGATTGCTCCATTGACCGTTGACTTCTGTAAGGCAGCCTGACAGCAGGAAGGGTCTGGCAACTTCCAATAAGCCAGCATTGAAAGGATGCTTAAAACAAGACCTCCTGTTCCATTCTCAGCAGTTTGACTTTTGGATAATTATATTTGCCTTGCCTGTCACCACGTGACTTGTGTGTGTCTTTGGCAATTCTAGAATGAAGACTTGAAAAGACAATTTCATCTATTGTATCCATTGCCTATGTTTTGGCTCACTTTGATTTTTTTATTTTATTTTATTATTATTCATGTGTTTGTTTGTTTGCTTGTTTGAAGCTATTGTTTGAGACAGAGTCTCCAGTAGATGGAGCTAGCTGGCTAGTCCACCCAGGGCTAAATTACAGGGCCAGGTCACTATAGTTAGTGAGTTCGGAGGGAGCTGACTCAGGTCTGAATGCTTTTAAGGCTCATGTTTTACTGAGTGAGCTCTCACCCTATCCTCTCAAACAATTACTCTTCTAACCATTGAGACAAATACCTGATTGACAGTGTCTTCTGAATATTTCAAGAAATAAATGAAAATATGAGAGATTGTAAACCATCTGACCTGAGTGGGATTTTCCATCAGTCAGGAAGCTGCCGTGGCGGCTGGACCTGAGCTGGGCTACTGAGTTTCTCATGATTACCTAGTGGAAAAGATGATCAACAACAAACCCGTACTTTGCTATTTACTCTTTTCTGATCTTGGGGGGGGGGGGTATTGACGAAGACAGAGCATTTATGACCTCTTCAACTGTTAAACTAAATTTCCAGTTTAATCTAGTTCACTTCTTAGGAATGTTTTGATATCATCTACAGAAATAGAACTGTCATTTAAAAAAAATGCCAGTCATGCACAGTGCTGACAGAGCCTTTTATTTCATGAAATCCAACTTGTTTCTAGCATTAGTCTTAGGAGCATTTTATGTAGAACAATTTTTTAAAGGCAACAAGAATCAAATCATGAACAGTTAGCTCCCTCCGCCAGGGAGTTTGAAGTAACCCAGAAAATGAACTGAAAATACCCTCATGAGTAGAGACAGTGAAAGACTGCACAGTCTACAATGAAGACGTTTGGTACACACTACACAGTACACATCTGTTTTTCAAAATTTAGATGTCAAGAGTTAGTGATGCAGCATGAGTGATCGCCAGCCCCACACCTGGACAAATCTCAACACACAGCCTTCATCTATATGCCATCTCTGGATCATCTCTGCTCTTAGTCAAGAACCACGCCCACCCAGAAATAAATCTAAGGTGATGGCCCCAGAGAGAGTTGCAATCACCTCCTTCTGGGAACAGCAGGGGACTGGCATGGAGAGGTCTCCGACTCTAGAGTCTCTGCACAAGATAGACCACCGGAAACTCTAACCAACATTGCAGAGTCTTAGAAGGAGAATGTTCTACAGCCTTGGATTTCACTTCTGGAATTTACTCTATTCCCTACAAAGCCAAGAGTGAAGATGAGAAATGCATTCCTGAACCTAAAAGAGGGACAGAGACCCACACAGATGTGCAATGTTTATTCCCACTATATATATATATATATATATATATATATATATATATATATATAGAGAGAGAGAGAGAGAGAGAGAGAGAGAGAGAGAGNGAGAGGGAGAGGGAGAGGGAGAGGGAGAGGGAGAGAGAGAAGGGGGGGATGTGGTCTGTGTATCTCTTTGACATGATCCAGCTGTTTCAGACTCCAGGAACATTTGTAGCACAGATGCCACAGCTGTATTTTTCAAAGTGTGACTGAGGGCTACTGAAATATCACATGACCTTTAGGGGTCAGAACATCTGTAAGGCTCTTACTGGATGGTCGTTTCTCAGAATGTATGTGCATCAGACTAGCCTGCTGGGATTATTGAACCTCAGGATGCCGGAACTAGAGGTTCAGGTGGGGTGGGGTAAGGCTGGAGAATTTGTGTTTTCAGTAAATCCCTGGTGGTGCTGATGCTGGTGGCACAGGGGCCATACAGGGGTTCACTGCTGTAAGCTCCACGTGGTGTTTCTATGTTTTCTAAAGAGCAATGGGACTTACAATCCAGTTTCCATCCACATGGCACTGCCTACAGTCTCCCCGGGGTTGTTTCCAAGGATAGCATTTGAGAGAATAATTTTTTTTATTACATCTACTTTCTCCATCGTACAAACAGTAGCATCAGGCAGCCAAAGAACTCTTAGGACTATTTGCTTAGCATTTTGGTTTCTGTGCAGGGGATTGGACATGTTTCCTAATCGCACCAGGATTGCCATCTACCTAGTGTGTCTTCAGACGCGCTGGATCTATGACCCTCCCCAGGACAGGAGTGCTGCTGCTGGGGGGAAGAAAGCCATGGCTACATGTCTCTCCCCAGGCTGTCTATCTCATCCAGCAGGAAGTCCATGTCTTCCCGGCTCGCTTGAGGGCTGATGACCACCTGGCGGAAGAAGTTGACCTTCCCCCGGTGGGGCTGGTAGCCCAGCATCAGACTTCCCTTCTTCATCATTTTCTCCTTAATGGCTGGGGCCACCTGCAAGGGGAGAAAGGACATGGGTAAAACCATATGGCCTAGCACTTCACCTGCTCTCTAGTCAGCTGGTGCGTCTCTCAGTCTTGTCCCAAGGCTGACGTAACAATAATTCATGGAGAACTTATAGCATGTATACACCAACTTGAGTGGCTGAGCTGTGTTAGTTCACCCTTGGCACCAAGGGGAGGTGGTGGCAGCATCCACTGGCAGATGAGGGGGGTCAGGTTCAGGAGAATCTTGAGATCCCTTTCTGATGCTGGGATTAAATATTCTGCTCAAAAGCAACTCAGGTTAGGAAGGAGTTCATTTCAGTTTACAGATTACAGTCTATCATGAAGGGATGTCAGGGCAGGAACTCAGACAGAAACCTGAAGCAGAAGCCATGAAGGGTCACTGCTTGCTGCGTATTTGAGTGCTGAGGCTTCTTTCTTATACAGTCCAGTACAACCTGGACAGGAAATGGTGCTGTCCCTAGTAGACTGTACCCTTCTATACCAACTAACAATCAGGACACTCCCTAACACTATTCAATATGATCTGGAAGATCGCTCAATTGAGACTCCCTTCCAGGCTAGGTCAAGTTGATGGTCAAGTTGATACCTAGGACATGGGATCCTTACTGAGCTAAGGTTTGCCATTTCAGCTCTGCTGGCTGGCCAAAGAACTCTCAGGATCTGTCTGTCTCTGCTGTCATGGCCATGCCTGGCTTGAACGTTGCCGATGAGTCTCGATGAGTGTACATTATAGGATGGTAATGGGCCATGAGTTATCTGCCCTCTATTTAAGAGAAGCCTGACTTAAGCATTTGAAAAGCCCCACTCAATGGACAAGAAAATAAAACAAATGTCTTTTCAGTCAAAGATGAGGAAATAAAATGTATATAGTTGTGCAAGTATAATGGGAAAATATGTATGTAAAATATAAAAATTATATACAAAAATGTTGCATGATTATGCGTCCTTTTTTAAGGATTTTATGCTTTAGCTTATTAACACTCATGGACTTAAGTAGGGAGCTTCCCTGCTTATATGCATGTACATGGATATGCATGTATCATATGTGTATATGGGTGCTCACACATGTAACATGAACTTTTTCTCATTCAGATGTCACCGTGTGCTCTTAACATCTGGTCATAACCCCACTTGGTCACCACGTAATGCAGAGCAAGTCTTATGTAGGCTTGTGATAAAGCCACATTTTTTTTTTTTTTGTTCAATCAAGCTATCACTGGCTGCCTGTATGTAAACTGAGACCATGAGGGAAATCCCAGCATGGTGCCAGCAGAGATCAATATTAGGAAGGCCTTGATCACGAGGGTCATGTGTCTGTCAAGGAGAGCCCAAAAGCACCATGTTCAGAGCTAGCAGCTTGTGGTCCTTGGGATGATTTTAGGATCCCAGCCCCTTTTAGATCCATTGCTATCAATCAGATCCATTGCTATAAGATCCATTGCTATCAATGGGATCCATTGCTATCAATCAGATCCATTGCTATCAATCAGATCCATTGCTATCAGATCCATTGCTATAAGATCCATTGCTATAAGATCCATTGCTATGAGCTTGCAGTTGCACGGCACAAATGAGCTTGGACTCTGCCGATTTGAAGCAGCTATACTCAGGGCTTCAGCCTGGTTTTGTTTGTCTGCGCCAACTTGCTTTTCAGTGCTTCTGTTTTTCTCTCCAAAGAGGGTACTTCCTGTTCCACCCATGGAAAGCATTCAGGACTCACAGCCAGCTTAGGACAGCACTGGGCCCAGTGATGCCCTTATCAAAGCGAATTTGTCAGGCTGCCACATTTAGAAGCAAATCAGAAATATTTTTTGCTTTAACTTCTTTTACTCTTTCTTTCTTTCTTTCTTTCTTTCTTTCTTTCTTTCTTTCTTTCTTTCTTTCTTTCTTTCTTGGAAAGAAGCAGGGCACGTGCCACTACTACATGGATGGGGGTCAGAGGACAATTTGTAAGTATCCATTTTCTCCATCTGCCAACCAACATAGGTTGGCAGGCTCAGGAGCAAGCATCTTTACCTACTGAGGCATCATCCAGCCTCAGAGATATTTTCCAGTGCAGTAAACTGTAAACATAAGAGGATATGTTTTAATATAAAGATGTTCTGGAGGTTTAAATTTCTGCTCTTGCATCAGGCACAAAAAATATATAGGTTTCCACGGGCAGCGCTCTTGACGTGGAAATCAGGTGTTCTAAGCTCAAGTTTGTTTCTGGTTTTCTGAGATTACGAAGAAATAATAAAATATCTCTGGGTCCCAGAGAATGAGTGGGAGAGAGTTTGACAGTACGCAGGGAATTTATTAACCTGTCAGTGAACTTGAAGATTAATTCCTAGCAGTAGTCACTGCCAGGCCCATGGTAAGGGCCTCATCTTTCCCGAAGTGTGGAGTGGGTAAGAAAGTCTGGAGGACCCTCACAGCCAACTCCCTATGGAATCGGTTAGCACAAATCGTAAGGGTAGCGGTCAGTACCGGGAGCATTTGCCAATTCTTTCTGCTTTGTGTCGCTCATTCCGAACTAATTGAAACTCGTCCACGTGTTTACAGTGTGGAGACCAGGAATGTTTTCCTTAGCAGTCCGATTACCACCTGTGCGCTTAAACGCACCAGCGTTCTCCCTTTACAAGGCTGTAAGGCCCAGGCCGATACTGGGCAATTCAGATCCTCCTTTTTTGCTGGAACAGTCCTAATCTGGCAGGATGGAGTATTCACAGGGAAAGGGAAATATGCACAAACGCAATGTAAGTCCAGGAGTCTCACGCCTAAATGGGGCACGCGTGGCAGAAAGCAATTTGGCGGGGCCGAGATTGCTTCCTGGCTCTCAATTATTCTCCCTCAGCTTTTCCTTCAAATTGTAAATCAAATTCTTTCCCTTGTGCCTCAGTGTGCTTGCTTCTTGCATCCTAAGTGTGTGTGTGTGTGTGTGTGTGTGTGTGTGTGTGTGTGTGTGTAGGATCCTGACACTTCCATTTCACTGCCCGGCGGTTTCCTCTCCTCTTTTCCATAGGATTTCTGTTTCCCTCTGTAAATTATGTTCCAGTAAAGATTGGGTCATTTCAACAGCATTCTGTGGTTATCCTGCTACAACACAAGTCATTTAAAGGTGCTTAAACAGAAGGGAGCACAAAACAAACAAACAAAAAATGACTCTCTCCAACCAGGTGTAACCATTTGATAACAACTGGCCTAGTTGCTTCTCAGCCTATAAAGAAAGATGGTCATATCCAGACAATATTTTTTTGAAAAAATGTGTCCATACATAAAACTAACACGGATATGAATCTATGGGTGCAGGAGATGGAGGTTGGAAGATCAACAATTCAAGGCTCATCTAGGCTATATAAGATTTTGTCTAAAAAAAAAATAAAAAATAAGAGAGCTCCCAGGTTTGGTTCCCAGAACCCACACGGTAGCTCACAACCATCAATAACTCTTGGAGTTCCAGGAATTCTAACCCCTTGGGGCCCTTGCACCAATGTGCATAATGGATACATACATGTAGATTTAAAACACAAATAAATCACAATTGATAATCTGTCACAAAGGAAAAAGATGTTCTCTCTAATGGAGTCTGACTGGCTATACAAACCACTTAAGGACAGGTCCCATGGTCAGCAGAAGATGGCCAATACAAAACAATCTCAGTGGTGATTTTGGAAGGTTTTTTTTTTTTTTTTTGGTCTCATAATGCTTTGTCTGGGCATTTTTTAAACTTTACATATCTTTTGCATATATCTGTATCTGTATCTATATAGATGTCTTTCTATACAAAATGGCAGACATCAGAGGTATAGGGTGTTACCACAGCAGTCTCCCTACAATGAACCAATACTATTTTGTCAAAGTGTAACTTACAAGGTGGTTTATATAAAAGACAAGCCATTGTGCTCCAAAGCTGTTAAGTACTCATATTAGGAACTACACCATGCATTTCTTAAAATTAATTTGCTTTTAAACAATTTTTATTTGTACCTGGTTTCCTCCCCCCAACCCCCCACTGCCCCCCCTTTCCCCTTTATGAGCATCTGTTAAGACTTGAATCTTCAGAAATGCTGAGAAATCCACAACTTCTGATTGATTTCTTCCCCTCAAAGCATCAATTGCATCTCATTGTTAGGGGAAGCCTTTGCACCTTAGCAGTTTTTGATGCGGTATCTCATGCCTCTTGTGTGCAGGGACTGTAGGATCTTCCATTCGGGCTCCAACCTTATTCCAAGTCTGGACAATCTGAGCTTACTTGTAGGAAGTTGGGACTATCATTGGTTACCTTGACAGTGTTTCTCAGTGGCGCTGCACCACTGAAATTTATTAGGGATAGGAACCACTTCCTATGGTTTTCTGGAAGGGTCTGTGTTTGCCTAAGTTGTCAGCATACAGGCCTATTTTACAAGTGAAGAAATGATCATGAAGTCCAAGCTCAGAAGTGTCTCCAGGTCACCAGGTTCCCCTGAAGTCTGTTACTTACCTTGCTATCACATGAAGCTTGAGAAGCAAGCTTTGTGTTTCCACAGGTATTTGAAGACACAGGTCACCTGCCTCGAGATACCTGTCAGAACACTGGATTTAGATCTACATGGATGTGCCTGGTGGTCTATATTTTTGTTTCCTAAGGAACTCAGATGTACTTTGTATGAGTTTGGGAGACACTGAATAACAAAGTATTCTTGCTGAAACATCTGCAGAGGCAGAGGTGGGCGTACTAGGTAAGAGATGCAGTTTTGAGAGAGGAAGGGTGGGAGTGAAATCTCCATTTGAATTACTTACATCAATTTGCCACAAATAAAAATTTCAAAGCCAAAGAAATTTGGAGAAGTTAGTCAGGTTGTTTGTCAAGGGTAAAACCTACTTAAACACACCACAGAAAACAGTGAGCACTTTCATTCTAGTCCTTGACGAGTCAATTTTCTCTCTCCAATGTATCTGCGGCCCACATCTTAGCATCTCTCTTGTCTTAACTCTTTACCTGTCCCTGCTCCTCTGTACGGTGTCCTTGCCCAGATACCCCGCCCCATAATTTAAAGTTGAGATATATCCCTGTAAGTCTCTCAAGCTTAAATGATACAAAATTGGTGATCTGTAGTCCATGAAATCACATGCATCCAAAAGATGGATTCAGCTTGGCGGAACAGGAAGAAAAAGGCTACATTGCCTCTAGACACGCCTCTTCCAACTATGAATATTTTTAGCCTAATTTCTCCCAGAGTACATCTGAAAAGTCAGAATAGCGTATGCCTCCATTGAAAAGAACTGTCCCTCGCACCCCTGCTTTCTCTAACACAAATGAGCAAGTCCCAAAATTAGGAGTCTGGAGTCATCGTGTCTGAAGGAGGCAGTTAGCTTCACGTGGTGTTTACACCATAGAGACAAATCGGGTGGACGTTCCAATAAACCTAATGTCAGTCATAGATTTGAGGCCAGCTAAAATGAACAGTCATAAAAACAAACCAAACTGAACGGAAAGCTTTAGCTGAAGAATGGACATAATAAACAGTTTATGCCCTCTATAAAAGAAAGCTTAACACTTAACACTCGCTGGTGTTCCAGCAGCCAGCTGAGCTGAGAGCCACCCGAGAGGGGTTGGGGGCCAACACCCGCATTTCATCCAGGTTCAGAGACGTCCTTTGTGCTCTGAGAGGTGAAGTGTATCTCAGTAAATTCCAGCAGAGGTGGGAAGAGTGGCACAGGGCTTGGGAAAGTGTGCCGGTGCTGGGGAGATGGCCAAGTGCTCACCACAGAACACCCAGAGGACCCGAGATTGGATCCAGGTAAAAACCAACAGGAGTGGGGTGTGCACAATTTCAGAATGTGGGAGGCAGAAACAAGAGGATCTCTGCAGCTTGGTAGCAGGCTGGTATTGTCAGCCTGGTGAGCTCCGCAGTTAGAGAGAGAGAGAGGGGAGAGAGAGAGAGAGAGAGAAAGAGAGAGAGAGAGAGAGAGAGAGAGATCCTGCTTCAAAAAATAATGTGTGGGAAGACATTGAGCGTTGACCTCTGGCTACACACACATACATGCACACACACACATGCACTTGTGTGTGTACACACATACAAACATGCAAGTGCACACACACACACACACACACACACACACACACACACACACACACTTGTTACACTTGCATACACAGCACACCAAACCATTTAAGATGCCTTCAATGACTATGGAGTGCTACTTGCATTTAGCGTTCCCAAGATCAGGACATTAAATAACCCACAGCTCTTGCCACAACCCCACCCATGGAGGAATCCCATTGTCTCCACTGTCCACGTGTCCTTGTTCAGTAAGTGACAGCCCTGATACCCTCGGTCCTTCCTGGTTTTCCTGTGACTGACTAACATTGCTGTGGACCACAGTAAAGAGATAAATTGAAGGGTCAGCAGGAGAAGAAGGCAGAGTTGAAAAGGATTTTTATGTTTCTCAAGGATTCTTAACATCATCCCTTGGAAATGGTCTCTCCTCTGGGGAGTGAGAAAGCAAGAACAAATCCCCCACTCCCCCGTGTCCTGGGGGGTGATGGTCCATTATTCCTTCCCATGACCCTGGCTATGTGAACACAGATTAGACTTTCTGGGTGACCGACAACGTAAGAACAGAATTCAAATTTCATTCACAGAACTGGGGATGTAGCTTAGAGCCCTGGGGTCAAGCCCCAGGAAAGCAAGCTAACCTCAGGAAGAGAAGGAGCCTTTGAGGATAGTGCTAGGGAGCATAAAGAGGCTCCATCACCTTCCTGAGAATGGCATCTGCCTCCATTGCCTGAAATGAGGAATCCATGTGCTGAGATTTTTGGTGACTGGATTATTCCATGCCAACAAGCTTCTAACAGCAACTGAAGCTCTTTTTTTTTTTTTTGGTTTTTCGAGACAGGGTTTCTCTGTGTAGCCCTGGCTGTCTTGGAACTCACTCTGTAGACCAGGCTGGCCTCGAACTCAGAAATCCACCTGTCTCTGCCTCCCAAGTGCTGGGATGGGCATTAAATACATTAAATATCTATCTTCTCTTTCTCTTTCTCTCTCTCTCTCTCTCTCTCTCTCTCTCTCTCTCTCTCTCTCTCTCTCCCTATGTTTTCTTTTGTTGGGGCAGTTTACAATGACAGGGGCAGACATGGAGGGTTGAGGAGATGGGTGTAGTTGGGGTACATGATGTGAAATTCACAATGAATCAATAGAAAGTATAAAAAAACCAAGAAAGTTTATTAAAAACAAAAGTCACTGTCTTTTCTTTAAGTTAGTTCTTGGTTATATAATAATAGTTATCATTATAATAATATGTAATATTTATACATTTAAAAAATAATTTTAATCAAGTCATTTGGACAGAAGAGCTGCCTTCTACTGGACACTCCAACTTCTCCCCTCTGGTTGTTACTCGCTAGGTAAGGAAGCGCTTTCAGTGCTCAGCTTTGTCTGTTGATGATGGTAGAATTCAAAAGGGCATTTTCTCTCATGGCCCTTCCTTTTCACAGACACACAACTACAGTCTATAGTGAACATGTTCAGTATTTTTCTTTTTTACATATTTTAAGACCTGCATCTCCCACCATTGCTGCAGTGGCCAGGACCACGTAAACTCCCAGCAGACACTGCGGGTGCTCCTCGCCAGTTCTGACTTAATGTGGACGGAAGCTTTTCATGTTTAACATTTATTAACCCAATACACCAACCAAGCAAACGTCAGCATGTACTGCAGGTGACTCCCCTGCCTTTCTGAAGGTTTGAAGGTCATGGGAACTATATGTTTTAAGTCAATCTCTAAGGCCCTCATTCTTTCTTCATGCACTGAAGTGGGAGGTATAATTTTGGATTCCATATTTTTTAGTGTGTTCATAAACAGGTGGGAAATGATGAAAACTGTACTTTAAGGCCCACTTTTTACTTAGCTTCTAAAATAATGGGCTCTTCTTAATGAAGCCTAAAAAATGGAACCTGGAGGAGAGGCAATGTTTAGCTCTGGCTGGCTCATTCATCTCTCCAGACAGCGCCCCCCAAAACACTCCATAAATTGTTTCAACCTGGGTGAGTGGATTATTGTAAAGATTCCTGAAATAATCCTCTCATCTTTTAACACAGCTCTGACCCAGTTTAGGGAATATCTTTGATATCTCTTCCTGCTTCATGGATCTTCAGGGTGAAGGGTCAGACACATCTGCATTTAACAGGCCACGTTCATCTCAGGGCTCACAAAGGGGGTCAGTCTTTCTTTCAAAAGGAAATTGAAAAGTATATTACAAGGCCTCATTTCAGGAGATGCTGGCTTCTGTTTTTATAACCAGAGCTAACAGAGAGCAGAGATACAAACCCAAAGCCATGTCTTGGAACAGCACATTGATTGGAGGAGAATGGAGAAGCCAGCCGTGGCTTAACTGGAGTTTGCTTCCGTATGAATATATGGATTGTTCACAAGTCGGGGACTCTCACTCCAAAAGGAAGCACAGACCCATATAGAAGACAGGGTGGGGCTGGTGGCTGGAAAGAGTGACACAGGGATAGCCTAGGCAGGGAGGAGTAGGATGAAGCAAGGGGACCTTACAGGAAGTGAGAACTCTGGAGTGTGACCTGTGGGAGATGCTATGGGCAGAGTGCTTGCTGCTTAATCAGGAGGACCTGAGTTCAATACCCAAGGACCTCCATCCACAAGGTGGGACTGGGGCAGTGTGCTTGTGATTCCAGTGCTGCGAGGGCAGGGGGCAGTGGGGGCAGGGGCAGGACAAGAGATCTTGTTTACATTCCGAATGATAGAAAATTGGTGCACTGTGTACCAGTTTGTGAAATGCCTGAAACTCTGCATCACGGCATTGTCTTATGTGAACAAAGATTAGAGAATACAACTCTAGTATTCTTTGCTGTATGAAGAGG
Organism: Mus minutoides; assembly: GCA_902729485.2. Classification (NCBI taxonomy): domain Eukaryota; kingdom Metazoa; phylum Chordata; class Mammalia; order Rodentia; family Muridae; genus Mus; species Mus minutoides. The sequence goes on along the minus strand of LR752059.1, from coordinate 2,086 downwards.
CTCCGGTGTTTAAATGATGCTCAGTCTTGCTTTGACTGACAGTTTTTCCTGCCTTCTTCCCCCAAGCCATGACCGCACATGTTGCTCTGTTCTCGTGAATGTCTGCTCTGCAGTCAGTTTTCCATTGCTGTGACAAAGTGCCTGAGGCGGTAACTCTTTCCAAGATACTGAGACTGCCTCCCCGTGGTCTCTCCTTTCCTCTTGGGCAAAATAATGGCCCGAGTCTTTAAGAACTACTTTCTTCCCTGGATAATACGACTCATTATCAAGTCTCTCATATGGCCCTAGTGCAGGTAAGAACACTTACTCTACAAATGCTATGAGCAGAAACAGGGTCACAGACTTTAGCAAAATGAGCTGGTGAGCTTCAAGAGACTTAGATCTGCATATGGAGAGGATGTTGTGGGAGCAAATGGGAAACATCCCTCGCTGGCTCATGTGTTTGAGACTGTCCCCAGTTGGTGGTGATATTTGGGGGAACGTGATGGACTGTTTAGGAAGGGCAGGTTTGTTGGAAGAAATGTGTCATTGGAGACAAGATTTGAAGTCTTACTGCCTGGCCTCACTTCCTGTTCTCTGTCTCTGCTTCCTGTGTAGATGGTCATGTGATCTCTCAACTTCCTGTGCCTGCCGTGCCTCCTCCAGAGATGTTAGGGACTGTCTCTATGGAACCATATTAAACAAACTTTTTTAATAAGTTGCTTTAGGTCATGATGTTTTATTACCGCGACGGAAGAGCAGTTGTTGCAGTAGGTATCATTTGCAGAGGAGGCAAGGCTACTTGGACTCAACACTCATTTACCCTAATCCATCAACAGTGGGGTTTGACATTGTTAATGGAGACAGCCCTCAGCAATCCTATGAAGTATACAGGTCATAGTAGTCTCATGTGGAGATGGCACTGAAGTCTTGACTTCAGAATCCAGTCATTGAAAGCCCTGAGTCCTACAATCACTAAGATGTTGGGTCTGGAAATTCATTTTAGCCAGTTGATCCAAATATGGGAATCTCCACGTTAAAGAAGCACAAAGAGTCTGTGAGGGGCACACGGTTTTCAATGCCTCCACGTTCATGGGGGCAGGGCTTGGGAAATAGCCCAAGGCTCATCCTTGGACAGTGAACAAGCAGGAGGGCAAAGACTTTATGTACAAGCAGATTTCCCATTCTCTCTTTTACTCTTCCCTCATCTGAGAGAAATTCTAGTCCCTGCCCATCAGACTTCCTACAGTTAGGAAGACCAACATATTAAAACAACAATTTAGTTGCGGTGAAGGAAGAAAATGAACATTGAAACGATGTGGGGGGAGGGTATTGAATGAGCTAGATTTATCATATTATTGAAAGGATTGTCTGTAAATGTGGTGCTGTGTTTTTTGATGTTCTTAGGGACCATCACTGCAAGGGAATGGGAATAAAATGGTATAAATTTTTAAAAACGATTTACTTATGCACCTCTGTGCCCCTGTGTGCATGTCATGTGTGTGCAAGTCCCTGGAGAGGCCAGAAGAGCGTGGTGGGTCCCATGGAGCTGGAGTTACAGTCAGTTGTGAGCCAACCGTTCTGGGTGCTGGGAACTGAACTAGGGTCTTCTGGAAGAGCAGTGAGAACTGCTCTTAATCACTGAGTGGATATTGCCAGACTCCTACAGTAGTATGCTTGAACCTGGAAAGACAGAAGAGTCCTGCGACCTTGTGTTCTGAAAGGGGACTGCTTGGGTTAAAACGTTTCCACTTCCCATCTATCTCCTCAGGCTATTTTTGGTAGCACACATATCATGTGTGTGCTTGAGAACACATTTATGCCTACAGCAGATGCCTTTCAGGTCCTCACAGGCTTGTTCTGCTCCTCATATGGGGCTCATCACCACAGGGATGAGTGAGTCACATGACAAAAAGGCTATGAGACTAATCAATCAGGATCTGTTGTGTTTCTGATGACAGACACACCACAGTTATAAGCAAGCCATCCTTCCTCCCAGGATTTTAGCATCTTCCCTCTCAGATGGCCTGAAGATCCTTCCATAGATAAGCCTCTAGACCTCAAACACAACATGCACACACACACACACACACACACACACACACAC
>LR753681.1:115231-167279 GCA_902729485.2 Mus minutoides | reverse complement strand
TTAGATGGAACACAGGGTTCCCAAGGAAGAAGGAGCTAGAGAAAGTACCCAAGGAGCTAAAGGGGTCTTCAACCCTATAGGTGGAAGAATAACCATGAACTAACTAGTACCCCCTGGGCTCGTGTCTCTAGCTGCATATATAGAAGAGGATGGCCTAGTTGGCCATCAGTGGGAAGAGAGGCCCCTTGGTTAAGCAGACTTTATTTGCCCCAATACAGGGGAACGCCGGGGCCAGGGGGTGGGAGCGGGTGGGTAGGGTAGCAGGGCCGGGAGGGGGGAGGATATAGGGAACTTTCTGGATAACACTTGAAATGTAAATGAAGAAAATATCTAATAAAAGTTGAAAAAAAAAAAGAACTCAAATTATCGCTATTTCCACTTTCTGGTTTAAGACATTATTTATGATGTGTGTGGTGGAAAATTATAAACTTCTGCTCAGTTCTAATCTTTATTGGATTTTATGTTATTCACAGCTTTTGGATTCCTGTGGAAATATAAACAAATCCATGTCCCTATTGAAAAACTTTCACTGGTTTTCCTTCTGATGTTAGCACATCCTTCGAGAATACAGGATGATTTAATTCCACAATTTGTTTACCTATATTATAATGTTTCTTGGCTGCTGTTGTTCCTTTCTGAAATGGTTCATTAATTTTTTGCTATAGTCCCTTTAGCCCCAGAGGACATTTTCTGATGGTAAGAAATTACCCTATCTCTTTTGGACCTACATAGAATTGGGCCAGTGGCAATGCTTGCCGTATCACCTGCACACCCCTAAAAGCTGAGGTCTTCTTTCTGATTTATATTGAAAAGTACCATTGCTCTTAGAGACACTTTGATCATTAGCATAGTTCCCACAATTAATGCACCAGGCATTTTGATATCATAGACCTCTAGCTATAGCTTGACCTATGATATTAGCATGATACACATTAGGGTCATATCCCTTATCCACTCTTCCATGGGTGCTGTCATGCCTTTAATGACCTCATAACTTTTTACATTCAAAATTCACATTTTCAAATGCCCAGGTCGCTCAAAACCTGCCTTTCTTCAGGGTAATATAGCCTTGTTCCCAACTGAGATTAATCTTAGTTACAACTACAACAACAACAAAAACAACAAACAGTGAAGGCTTCTCCAGAGCCTTGTACAATCTTAGTAAATAATCTGGACACTTTTCCAGAGCTCCTCAAATTTGTCTTAAGGTCTTAAAACTGCTAAGCAACATCGTTCTATAGTAACATCATCAAACCTGTTCTTAAAGATCAGAGTATCAGCCTTCACCCAGCAACTGATCTTTTACAATATTCATTCCCCTAGCACTAATTCACTGTTCAATATTTGCTGTTTCTTCTGTCTGCCAGGTTAATCATTGCAACTGTGGTCTAGCCTCCAATACTGCTGTTACCAATCCCTTCCAGTTTTGGTGAATAATTCTACTCTGAGTACCTCAGTTATTTAGAATTTGTTTTGCATAAGTTCAGAGCATTCTTATGAAATTATGGCTTCTTTAAAATGCTATCATTTCTGTGGGATACCATCCTATCTTGTCATAACGTTGTTCCTCACCATTACCACGCATTAGTTGTAAAACTTTTCGGAAAGCTGAGGTGGTCTATAACCATGGGCTGACCCTCCGCCCACTCTGGCAGCACAGTTGGGTAGGAATTAACCTTTTCCCTCAAAATGGCCTGTTTCATCAGATCGTCCTCCCTATTTTTCAGCTTTTCTCTGACCCATGCATCCTCTGGCACAGTCTCTTTCCTCATTCTTCCTGTGGGAAATCCCCATTCTCTTGCTCAGTCACTGGGCCTGAGCCTTTCATATTCTCCCTTTTCAATGACCCTTGCTCTCTTGTGTTTCCACCACAACCCACATTTTTTCCAGTTGCACAGCCACCTTTACAGTCATTTCAGAAACAAAAGAATAGATTGACCCCTTTTGTTTTCAATCCCCCCTTTTTTTTGTATTTTGTGCTCCTCCAGTTTGAGTCACAATTTTTCTAACTCCTCAGACAGTTTTTCAAGTCTTTTTTGAAACAAAATATATGAAGAAGGAAAAGAAAAAATAATAGAAAATCCCTCTGGGAGTAAAGTAGAGATATCCCAGTAGTAGTAGATTCAATAAACGTTTCCCTGGATTCTTTTATGGCACTTGAAAACAAATTTTTCATTTTATCCTTAAATTTCGAGCTCCAGGCTGAGTTGCCTCTTGTTGCTACATTTTGGGCTCACCTTTTCCCCACTGTTTATCTCTGCTCCTCATCATTTTACCCCATATAACTAGATAGGAGAAAGAGGAGAGATAGAAAGAAGAGAAAGGTAGAGATCCTTGAATCTAATCTCTTGATTGTTTCTTCCCTGAGCATGACTACTAATAATCAGAAAGCCCCTCCTCCTCACAACCACCAACCACCAATCCTGCCTATCAGAAAGCCCCTCCTCCTCACAACCACCAACCTCCAATCCTGCCTATCAGAAAGCCCCTCCTCCTCACAACCACCGACCTCCAATCCTGCCTATCAGAAAGCCCCTCCTCCTCACAACCACCGACCTCCAATCCTGCCTATCAGGGCTCTAGAATTCATATACTCTCTGAAAATTTCCCAGAATTCCAAACATGACACAATTGCAGAAACTTTCTGAAACTGGAGTAATCACACCACCAGATCACGAGGTTAATTATCGTCAGCGGCTGTGGAAAGTCTGAAACAACCACATATTGCTGCATCTGGGATTTAAAATAAAAATATATTCTTATATTTCTGTGTTTTTAAAAAGAAGTCAAAATTTCAAAATTCTCACTACAAGCTTTCTTGCAGAGGGTAGGCCAGGCATGGGAAAAGAGTGTGCATGGTAGAAAGCTCACTGTGGGACATTACTGTCTGGTAAGGTAACAAGAACATCCATGCCTGGTTGTGGATGACCTGGTATTGGGTGTTAGCAGTCAAGTAGAATGAGGAGTGTGTCTCTGCACAGAAGGCAGAAATGGTGTCACTTTCAGAGAATGGTGAGGTGAGGATGCTGTCTGCTTGGTTGAATAACTCTGTGTGGCCACTCAATACCTTCCATGGTGATGAGAGTTTCTGCCCATCAAGGTGACCTTGGTGGTGTGCTAAAACTCCAGGGAGGCTGAGTAGAGTCTCCCCAGAGATCAGCACCAGGAATAAGAACACGTCCAGCTTAGGGGACATAGGCTTGACCTGAGGTTTGGAGTCCATCCAGAAAGTACAGGCCTCTAAGTGAAATGAGAGCAACATTGTGGGAAAGAGATGGGTAGCATCCAAGAGATGGGTAGCATCCAAGAGATTATCACTTGGGAGTTTGAGATAGAGATAATGAGCATAGATTTGTTTTTACTCATAGATGTAGATTAGAAATGCTAAATTTGGGAAATAAAATGAAACCTGTGGCTTTACATTAAAATGGGGGTAATAGTGTGAACCCATGGTTTTCAGTATGTTTGGATATAAAAGCAAAAGAATATCAGTAAACACAAACTGTGTGTGTGTTTGTGTGTGTGTGTGTTTTTCTTATGCATGCACATGTTGTTTGCTTGTTATGTGTAGTGTAACATAGAAGTAGCTAGAGGAGATTCAAAGAAGGGAAGTCTTTGGAAGAACTGAGGTTGAGCATGTGGCTATGAGCTGGAAGATGTCTGTGAGAGTGACTCAAATCATTCCATCTTCAGCAGCTCAAGTAAGTGTCCCCTCTCGTACTCTGTGATCCATTTTATTCTCTCAACTATTCCCAACAGTGCAGTGGACATTTAAAGCATGTGTTGAGGAGGGCAAGGAGTAAGGGAAGAGAGGCACAGGGAGAGGACAGAGTCCTCCCACAGCTACTATCCAGAGCTGTTTCAGGAGCTCTGGGTGTGACCAATAGCAAAGTGAGTGGAGAGTCCCCAAGCAGGTAGTTATGACCTTGTGGCAGGAGGCAGAGTGCTCAGAGGATCAGCTTCAGAAGAAACAGGATGTGAGCTTTGCCTTCCCCACACTGGTGGCAGCTGAGAAAAAGGTGTGAATCCACACAATGGTGAGGGCTAATGGTCCGCTACAATGTGGTATCAAAATTTGCCTGTTCAGTCAAAATCATTGTTGTGCCTTAAGAGTTTGCTTAGGTTGTCTGGCTTTCCAGAAACCACATTTGCATATAGAAGTGCATGAATTTTTGTGTGCTGCAGAGTGTTTTAGAACAGGGTTCTCTAATAGCACGGTTCCTCTTTCCCCTCCTTCTTATTTCTTTCCTTCCCCCTTTGAGTTCCCGCTTTGCAGTACTTGCATATCTCTCTGAGTGGGTTTGAGGGCTACAATTCTTACTTTCTTATGTTAAGAGGTTGCATTGCCCTTACCTCGCCCTAGTGATTCTGTGCTGTGGTTTCTTATTCTCGTCTCGTTTATCCTAGTGAGACATGCCTCTTTTTTTTTTTCATACAGTTGTGCAATATGACAACTTATCACAGTGATTGGTTCTCATATACTATAGAGCCTTAGAGAAGGAACAAGGTCCTCTTTCTGACGGAGGCAGATCTTTTCTTGATATGGCTTCAGAAATCACTTACACAGAAGTGAAGTTCAAGACTGAATCCAACTCCTTGCACACCTACTCAGAATCTCCTGCAGGTAAAACAAAACAGAAACCCCTGTCTGCACTTACTGTAGATGGGAGGATAAAGGAAAGGTCATTCTCAAAGTTAGGTGGTATTTGTGAATGATTCTTTGAGTGCTTCCATCTGGTATTTTACTGGAGGCTCAGCTGTTTAAACTGTAAATTGACTTGAAGAGCTGTAGAGTTGTATAGTGGGAAGGAAAAGCTTTCTTGGCATGGTTTTTGCTCTTGTTATTTACAGAAACTATACCTTGGATCTTGCTGTATTTCCTGCTCTATATAAATGAACATAGATGCATATATTTTTCTGAAAATTAAATCATATTGCTTAATAGTGAGCACTTCCCTCTATGCTTGACAGTATTTTGTAACTTAATGAAAACTGTTTCAGTGTTTGGAGCTTTTATCCTGAAGGAGCTTTTTTCTTTTTTTTTTTTTTCTTTTATACTATAGATCAGAGCAAAACCTCTGATTTGATAGGCAGTTGCTCTGATTTGATAGGCAGCCATTTGAGGGTGGTTAGCAGACTGATATTATGCTAAAGAAGTGGACTATGATTAGAAATATTTATCTCTTATTGTATATTTGTCTTTAATATTTGGATAGTCTGGAAGTGATTTGAATATACAGTACTGCCCAAGAGCTGTAGGGGTCTGCAACCCTATAAGTGGAACAACAATATGAACTAATCAGAACCCCCAGAGCTTGTGTCCCTAGCTGCATATGTATTAGAAGATGGCCTATTCGGCCATTATTGGGAAGAGAGGCCCCTTGGTCATGCAAACTTTATATGCCCCAGGACAGGGGAATGCCAGGGCCATTATGTGGGAGTGGGTGGGTAGGGGAGCAGGGCGGGGGAGGGTATAGGGGACTTTTGGGGTAGCATTTGAAATGTAAATGAAGAAAATATCAAAAAAGAAAAAAATACAGTACAGCAACCTCAGAAAAGAACATCATGAAAATACATTTATATTTCAGTGACCTGAAAATATATTTATAATACTGATATAAAGAAAAGTTGTAGGGCAGGTGGCAATGTTTATGTTGTATTATCATGTGAGAAACATATTATATATACATACTTTAACACTTGATGAGAGGTACACATGTGGTCTAATTCCAACATTAAGGAAGCAGAGGCAGGAGAATCACTGCAGATTTGAAGCCAGTCTTGTCTACATAATGAGTTGTAGACCATCCAAGACTACATAGAGAGACCCTAGCTTCTTATACCTTTCATCACCAAAAACAAACAAACAAACAAACAAACAAACAAATGAACAAACAAACAAGCCAAAACAAAAAACCCCAACCCAAAAAACCACACACAAAGAAACAAAACACTCCATGAAAAACATTAATAAGGTACTTTTGTAATATATATTTACATATATTTGTATAAATATGTACATGTAAGTATACACACAAATATATAGTCAGATATATTAATATAGTCAAAATATATTAATATTATTCAGATCTCAAAGTATTAATACCAGTTACTTCAACAGTATAAGTTTGTGCATTTTTTATTGTTTTAAATGTTTCTGCTATTAGTAATTATGTGTCATGGAGGAAAATGAAGAAGAGGAGGGTGGAAAAGAAGAAACAAGGATGAAACTTACTTCTCATGAAATGAATGTGCTTCTCCTTCTAGCTCCCAGAGAGAAACCTATCCGTGATCTAAGTAAGACTGGTTCCCCCTCACTGCTTTTTACATCCCTGATGGTACTTCTCCTGCTGTTGGCAATCACATTCCTAGTTGCTTTTATCAGTAAGTATCCCGCACACATCAATGGGCCATGTCTGTTGTAGATGAAGAGAGGTTCCACTCTAGCAGATGGCATTTAATGGAAATATGAAGAAGAAATTTCTTCGTGGAAAATTAATTCAAGGGATTCCATTTTGAATTCCTCTTTGTCCTTGAATTTAACTATTGTCTTGGGGAAAAATGGAGTCCATTCTTAGTATAGAAACTAAATCACATTCATGAGTGTCTGTGTGGGGTTGTCTTTATTAGACTGGGAGGTCAAATCTACATTTTCTCATTGGCAGCAAGGTGTCAAACTGTATATGTATAGGGCTCTTTCATCTAATGTGAGATTGTGGACAAGAAAGAGCTAGGAAGAAATTGTCCAAGAAGAGTTATTCATCTAATTCCTAGCTGCTTCTATCCTGCTCAGTATTATGAGAAATCTAAAAGCAACCTGAGCAAATGGGTGGATTTCTGTTCATCAAAGATTTGAGAATGTATGAAAAATTTTAAAAAATGCATGAAAGCAGTATATATACTCACTTATTTGCACACTCAGAGTAAAGTAATAGTAATAATATAGTAATAGCACACATTAATGTATTACAGATGATGTGTCAGACCAAGTCCAGGAAGAACACAGACTCTGTTCCCAAGAAATTTAAAGGAAAGTCAATGAATCAGTGCCAGCCAAATACAATGGCAGACTCTTATTATTCCAGCTACTCAGGATGTTAGATAGTAGGACAGTAAGTGTGGATCTAGCCTGGGCTGTGTAAAAAGACTATATCTGATGAAAATAAACTAGTGTCTATAACTTTGTTCGGGAAGTATTGTGTTGTGATAGCTTTCCTAAAAGAGGTGACACCTAGAACTGTGGGTACCAAGATTGACACAGAGGGATGAAACTGAAGCATGAGTGGCTGAAGCATACAGTGCTAAGTGAAGAAGAAATAACATTTCTCTAGGTAGACACAAGCAGGATGTAGAACATGTGCTGTGCACCTGTAAAAAACCAGTTATTTCTCCTAACAAGTGTTCTTTAATCAAGTATTGTTTTCTACTTAATAAATCAGTGTCAATGTAATGAGCTAATACACATATTTATTTATCTCATGCTTCTATGGTTTCCCAATTTAGGCTGATCTTCACCGAGTAGCTCCTCTTGTCTTAGCTGAACTTAGGTGTGTGTATGTGTCCAGGTAGCTCAGGCTTTGAGGAAGAAGAGGCCAGCTGGAATGACTAACAGTGTGACTCACCTTTATATGAGTCCTTAGGAGGGCCTGGGCTCATTTACATGGCAGCTTGGAGATTTCGAAGACTGAGGGTGGCCATGAGCCCGGCTCTCAAAAAATTTAACTGGAGAGAGCTTCTTTTTACATTCTCTTGTTCAGATTTTGCAGAAAACTTCACTTTTTAAAAAAAAATTTAAATTGGGACAGTTGCAAAATAACATTGCAATAGTATGTGGACATAGAAGTTAAAAATTGTGGTCATTTTTTGCAAGATATCAATGCCATGGAGAACCGCTGTACCATTTAAAACAGAGAGTTGGTATAGCCACATTTACGTTATAGATGGTGCTTTTTACAGGAATCTGAAAATAAAATCTTTAAGACAAAGAGAGAAATGAGAGGAATTATTTATAACCTGATAATGAGATAAGTGTCAGGAGAACATGAGATGAGGCAGCTATGAGATTTAAAAAGTATAGGACCAAGAAAATAGATGTTTGATGATTATTGAGATCTAGGATTTAAGAGGTCCAAGAAATAAAATCTGATTTTAATAGTTTAATGATGTAAACTCAGCAACCATGAAATTATTTAAAGAGCTGTAGAATATATAAGCCATAGGTTTAAGTTGGTAGATGTTGACTTGAGTTTTAGACATATTGAGTTGAACCTAATATGATGGCATTTACTGACCATAAAATCTCATGCAAATAGGGAGCCTACAAGCAATACCATAGCAATACATGACCTCACTCAGGAAGATTTTGTATGAGATGGAAGCATAATGACAGGGCTGTAGGAAGTGTTAAATTGAAGGGGTGGATGGAAGAAGAAGAGATTATTAAAGACAAGAAGTGACTCAAAAGGTGAGGCAAAACCAAGACAGGGAAGTGTCTAAAGACCTAAGGGGTAGGAGAACTGAGCTTATGTCCAGTAACAAGATGGCTAATGAGTGCCCTGGGATATTACTGAGTATACATTTCAAAACTGATGTTGGAGAAATGGAGGAAGCATAAGTGATGGCATAACGAGGACAGCAACATAGGCAGGAAAGTGAAGAAATCCAGTTGTAGAGGGGGAGGCCAGTTAGTTTTAATAGGACAGAATGGGAGTGTGGAACATAGAGGAATAAGTCAGTCAAAATGAAGAAAGTTTAAGAAAGAAAGCAATGCCCTGCAGATACTTGTGTTTTTTTTTTTTTCTGATTTCACATTCTAAAATAACATATAACTGCTCAGAATTACTTAACTCTTTTTCCTCCCAATGCAAAGGTAGTTTACATCCTTAAATATGACTATTTATTTCTGCTTCATCTCCTGGAAGAATTAGCATTTTCATCTTACATAAAGCATTGAAGGGTATGGTTCACTTCTTTTAGAGCCATGAGAATGGATCCATCCTGCCTTTTAAGTCACTTGCGTTTCTGTGAGTTCTGAAAGTATCTGTGGTTTCAAATTAGGAGGTTGAGGATTCCATTGACTATAGGGTGATGGGAATTGTAGTCAGGCTCTGTCTACTGAGGTAATGTGGATGCTGTAGATATTTGTACCAGTAAATAAAGAAATAGAAAGGCATGCTTCTATCATGAAAATGAGTGGCTTTGTTTGTTTTCTTCCAGTTTATTTTCAAAAGTACTCTCAACTTCTTGAAGAAAAAAAAGCTGCAAAAAATATAACTCACAATGAATTGAACTGCACAAAAAGTGTTTCGCCCATGGAAGGTAGAGTAATATACCTAAGGGTTTGATTGCTCCTGTAGAGTAACAGTTTCACATAAATCTCTCTCTCTCTCTCTCTCTCTCTCTCTCTCTCTCTCTCTCTCTCTCTTTCCTCTCTTTCCTCCCTCATTCTCCCCTCCTTCCCTCCCTCTGTTACTTCCTCCATTCTTCCCCCTTCCTTTTCATTTATTCTTCTCTCATACATTGCATTTCAACCACTGGTTCCCCTCCATTCACGCCTCCTAGTCACTACCTGCTACCTCCCTTCTTTCCCAGATCCACACCTCTTCTGTTTCCCTCCCAAAAAGAGGAGGCCTCCAGGGATATCTATAGAACCTGGCACAACAGGCTGCACTAAGACTCGGTACCAGACCCCATATCAAAGCTGAACAAAGTAATCTAGGCAGAAGATTTGTCCCAAGGACAGGCAAATGTCAGAGACAATCCCCTCTACTGTTAGGAGTCTCATAAGAACACCAAGATACTTAGCATTTATAGGTCCATTTAAATTATTCTTCTATCTTGTTAATTTTGGTAAGTGGTATCTACTGTGAAAATTACCCATTTCTTTTAGATTTTGCAATTTTCTAGAATATACATTTGTAAAGCATGGCCTTTTGATTCTATGGATATCCTTGGTGTATCTTGGACATCTCTATTGTGTTTCCCTTTTCACTTCTATTTTTTTTTTATATGCATATTCTTTTTTTTTCTCTTTATTAGATATTTTCTTCCTTTACATTTCACATGTTATCCAGAGATTTTCCCTTACCCTCCCGCGTCCCCGCCCTGCTCCCCCACCCACCCCCTCCCACGTAATGGCCCTGGCATTCCCCTGTTCTGGGGCATATAGAGACTGTATAACCAAAGGGCCTCTCCTCCCATTGATGGCCAACTAGGCCATCTTCTTCCATATATGCAGCTAGAGACATGAGCGCAGGGGGAACTAGTTGGTTCATGTTGTTCTTACACCTAGAGGGTTGAAGACCCCTTCCGCTCCTTGGGTACTTTCTCTAGCTCCTACCTTGGGAGTCCTGTGTTCCAACTAATAGCTAACTGTGAGCATCCACTTCTGTGTTTACCANTACTATATTGATTCTGCCAATCCATGAGCATGGGAGATCCTTCCATCTTCTGAGATCTTCCTCAATTTCTTTCTTCAGAGACTTGAAGTTCTTGTCATACAAATCTTTCACTTCCTTCGTAAGAGTCACACCAAGATATTTTATACTGTTAGTGACTATTGTGAAGGGTGAAGTTTCCCTGATCTCTTTCTCAGCCAGTCACTTCTAATTTTTTAAGTTTGGAAATTCTCTGTTTTTCTTTTAGTTGGTTTGGATAAGGGTTTGTTTATCTTGTTGATATTCTCAAAGAACCAACTCTTTGTTTCATTGATTCTTTGTATCGTTCTCTTTGTTTCCAGTCTGTTGATTTCAACCCTCAGTTTGATTATTTCCTGACATCTCTTTCTTTTGGGTGTGCTTGCTTCTTTTTACTATAGAGCATTCAGATGTGCTGTTAAGTTGCTACTCTGAGATCTCCTCAATTTCTTTATGAAGGATATTAGTGCTTGAATTTTCTTCTTCTAGTTGCTTTTATTGTGTCTTCTATGTTTGGGTATGTTGTGCCTTAATTTTCGTTGAATTGTAGGAAGTCTTTACTGTTTTTCTTTATTTCTTCCCTGATTCAGCAGTCATTCAATAGAGAGTTTTCCATTTCCAGGAGATTTTTTTCCTTCCCCCGTTCTATCTATCTATCTATCTATCTATCTATCTATCTATCTATCTATCTATCTATCTATCTATCTATTTTTTTGTAGGCTTCTTGTCCTATATAAGCATCTCCATCTTTAGATTAGGACATTTTTCTTCTATAATTTTGTTTAAAATATATTTTGGGCCTTTCAGCTGGGATTCTTTCCCTTGTTTTATTCCTATTATTCTTAGGTTTGGTCTTTTCATAGTTTCCTGGATGTTTTGTGTCAGAAATTTTTGGAGTTAATATTTTGTTTGGCAGAAGTATTTCTTTCTTCTTTCATATCTTCAATGTCTGAGATTCCATCTTCCTTCTCATATATTCTGTTACTGATGCTCATGTCTATATTTCCTGTTTGTTTACCTAGGTATTTTATGTCTAGAATTCCCTCAGTTTGTGTTTTCTGCATTGCTTACATTCCCATCTGTCCATATTGCAAAGTTTTGTTTGTTTCCTTCAACTGTTTGGTTTTTTTCTCAGCTTTCTTTAAGGGATTTATTCATTTCCTCCATTTTTGTTTGTGTTTTTCTTGATTTCCTTAGGAGATTTATTCATCTCCTTTTAAAGGATCTCTGTCATATTTATAATGTTCATTCTAAGGTCTTTTTCTTGTGCTTTAGCTGTGCTTGCATATTTAGGGTATGCAGTAGGATAGCTGGGCTCTGGTGGTGACACATTATGTTGAGTCTTGTTGATTGTGTTCTTACCCTGCTCTTCAGGCACTTGGTTTGGGATGATTATAGGTCTAGGTGGAGATTTCTGAGTTTGAGTTTGTTTGGTGTGCCTTTTTTCCCCTTGGGTAATGTTTACTCTCTGATATTCTGGTCTGTGTGATCTATGGTTGAGCAGAGAGGTTCTCTGCCTGACTTCTGTAAGCAGAAATGGCCCCTTGATCAGCAGGGTTCTCTGTTGTTGCTGTGGGTTGAGACAGATAGGTGAGTAGGGAAGGTCTTGTCTCTGGGTACACTAAGAAGGTGGAGGAGATTCAAGAACAAGGCAGTCTATCTGGAGTTCTGAAATCTGACTGACCTCTGGTTCAGCAGAGTTCAGTCTGAGTTTGTTTACTGTTCTTCCTAGTGTGGTCTTCACTTGATCAGGGGCTAGAGACTTGAGTTGGGGCCAGAGACAAGGAGAAGTTATTAAGGTGGTAGAAGGATGATGAAGGATTTTGTCTGTGGGATCTGAGGGAGTGACAGTGTTCTATAGTCAGGCTGCCTGGCTCTTCTGTTCTTCTGACTGGTAGGGCTTGCACTTGAATAGAGGATGACTGCCTGAAGTGTATGATATTCCTAATAGATTGTGAGGTAGCATGTATTGATAAATGGAGTCCACATGTGTATTTACATCTGACTGGAAAATCTGATATGTAAACCTCGTTTGTCTATACAAGTCTTGTTTGTGAAAAGGGTTCTATTATATTTCTCTAGCTTCTGTTTCTTTCTGAACCATGTCTGCACTCTTGCTGTTTCTCATCTCACTTTATATATACATAATATATACTACATATATTATGTATATAGCATATATATATGTGTATAAAATTTGAAGAAAATGAATCTTTGTCTCATGAATATGAATTATTTAATGCTTTAATAGATTCCTTGAGAATATTTTCAAATTTACAGACGATTTCACATGATGATGTTAAGATACCATTATAAACCCACATACACATACATTGTCCCCTTTATGAGCATTCTACATAAACAAATGTTTTAGCTATAACTAGGGAGTGAATACAGAGGTCAACACTGATTGAAGTTCACGATTACTAGACTTTCTTCTGGCACACCACATTGAATTTAGCAGTCATATCTATTTCATCTTTTCTTGGTTGGGATATGTTTTCAGAAGATCTTTGTTTTAAATAATTCTGATTAGCAGGATGAACAATCTAGTATATTATAGGATATTCCTCTATTAAAATTTGATACTGGTCTACAAAGTGAGTTCCAGGACAGCCAGGGCTACACAGAGAAACCCTGTCTCAAAAAAAAAAAAAAAAAAAANGAGTCCTGTGTTCCAACTAATAGCTGACTGTGAGCATCCACTTCTGTGTTTACCAGGCACTGGTATAGCCTCCCACAAGACAGCTATATCAGGTCCCTTTCAGCATTATCTTGCTGGCATATGCTATAGTGTTTATTTTGGTGGCTGATTATGGGAGGGATCCCTGGCAGCCGCCGTCACTGGTTGAGGAGGTAGATGACAGGTATGAAATGCTAGTCTAATCACAGTATATACAGGGTCTAACTTATAAAACTATTAAGACTGTTGACCTTACCTGATGGTTTACTTCAGGTAGGCTATTTAAAAATATACCTTCTTTTTATCATCTCAAACTTTATTTCTTTAGAAAACATTTATTCTCTCACACAAAACTGAAGCCCAACTGGAGTCTCCTCACCTTCCCCTCTCCTCTGTCCCAACACCTTCCTTATTTCACAGATCTACTGCTCCCCTATTTCTTTTCAGAAAAAGCAGGCCTACTCTGCTCATGGGTCCCCATTCAACCTATTGCCTTGCCTTGACAAGCCTTGATATAAGTGCTTATGTATAATTATATTGCATCTTGCTATGCCATATCTGTTTGATAAAATTTTATCTTTTTTTAAAGGTTAACCATGGGTATTGGACAACCTTTTAGGAGACTCATCCTTGAAAAAGATAAACTTCCCTTTTGGCAGGTTTTCGTTGTCTGTAGGTCTTATAACAATAGAAATAGGTCATGTATTTAAGAGAGAAGAGGGAACATGGTAGTGATTGGAAGAAGGAGAAGGAGGAAAAAAATGATATAATTATGCTTTAATTAAATGTAAAATAAAAAGCCCTGATTTTTTCCCTCATTTTTCCATAGTATAATTTTTTGGAAGAATGTTGCCATATATAACCTATACTATGCTAGGATATTGGGTGAGGTTTTCCAGGAGATAAAATAATGTATCTGTCTGTATCTATCCACATTCTTCATAGTGGTATATAATATTCTTAGTTGTCTCAGCCTTGTTGATGTTTATCATTGAAAGCATAATTTCTTAGTAACTCACTTAACCTTGCATGCTTTGGCCATTCATTCTTCCATCTCCTCCTATTGTCTGATGTTTTTCCATCTCTTTGATATTTTTGGTTTCCAGTAAACACATAGGGATACATACACACACACACACACACACACACACACACACACACACACACACACACACACAGACGTGTGTGTGTGTGTGAGGATATCTCTGTATATATGCTACAATGTGTTTCTCAATTATATCTTTAATTTTTCAAATCTTTTACAACTATTTTATTTATTATAGTCAGTATAAAGATCATGACAGATTGTCTCCTTCTTTCTTTCTTTCTTTCTTTCTTTCTTTCTTTCTTTCTTTCTTTCTTTCCTATGTTATTTAATTCAATTTCTACGTTTTTTTGTATCTCAAGTTAACTGATTTCTCTGTCACCCCATTCACTATAACAACTACATTTTAAAAAGTTTATTCTCTTAAATAATTTCAATTTTAAAACAAAAGGCATAGTTACAGACACAAAACCTGTATTTTTATTAGATTTTTATTAACATTTTTTTTTACCTTCCTTAGGCATTCAATTTTACATTTATTTCTGGAATCTTTGTAACATTTTTTGTGAGACCCAGATGATTTTCTTTAAATCCTCATAGTCCACGTGTCCTCTACACTCCATTTTTCTGGATTTTCCTAACAGCATGTCCATTGGACAAAGGGCCCTGACATTAGAGTTATTTGAGGTAGACTTGGGTATCTTGGCACCTGAAGGTAAGGAACTCCTGCTTCATCTGGTAGCATTTGGGAGTCCCAACTTTCATGTGGTCTCTGCACACAAGCAGCTTTTAGGATTACTTTATTACATTGCATTTACATTTCCTTCTTCCCCCAAAGACAAAGTCTGGAGCTGTTGCCCAAAGGATTGGAAACTATTTGGTTCCCACTGCTACTTGGCTTCCACAGTTACTTCAACAGCATCTTGGAACAAAAGTGAGGAGAACTGCTCCCACATGGGTGCTCATCTAGTGGTGATCCAAAGCCAGGAAGAGCAGGTATATGCTGGGAGAGACTGGCCTGGGCCAGCATGGGGTCTGCCTGTTTCTGCTAAGAGGGAGTTTGATTGAAGTAGGTATTGCTGATGTGGCAGAAGGCTTTCCACCAGATAGGCAGCAATTGTCGCTTCAGCCTTTGCCTTCTACACCTTGGTTCTGTTTCAGTGGAACTAAACCCCAAGGGATCATGGCCTCAGAAATGCAGTATATGAGGGTGGAGGGAAGGATGAAATGTCTCTGCTTGAAAGACCAGTTTGTGATTTCTGCACTCTAATGCTTCCTGTAGTATCAACTGTTTTACAGAGAAGGGTGCAGGGAAGCAGGACCAAATTAGAAGGGTCATGACCAGCCATCAGAAATGTATTATCTGAAGTTATGAATGGAGAATGATTAGATGTATCAAATTCTCTCATATACAACTATGAAGAATGATGTTGGTGAAGAAAGGAGTGGAGAGAGTCTGAGATGAGAATTCATTATGATCATGGAAAGAGATTGTATCCAGAATTGTGGAAATATAAATAATGACTTTGAAAGTGTCCTGATAATCTAGAGCAGATGGGAACTTATCAGCTGAGGATGGAGGGTGGGGAGTGGGGAGGAGAAGTACCCTCCTGGTGGCAGGGAGTATACTCCTAAAGGGGAGAGAATACATACACTCCAGGGTGGAGGATATGTTGTGTGCTCCTGGATGGGGGAGGCTCTTCTATTCCTTGATCCTTTGTATTCTTATTTCTCTGTAACCAGAAAAAAATTCAGTCAAAAAATCACAGTGTACCTCTACAATGTATAATTATTTATATTAAACTAAATTTTGAAAACTATTTAAGGGCCTAGAGAGATGAAATAGGATTCTATTAATATGTATTTGCATTTGTGCAACATATTGAACCTTGTAATACTGTGTCATTGAAATCACTTTTGGAAGGTCTCATAAGAAATTTTGTAGCACAAAATGAATCACTCAGTCCAGCTATATCTTTGTTTCCCCTTAGGATTTCATCACTGGGATCCTGAACACTCGGGCTGCTTATTTTATAGGGTTGAGGGATACGGGCTATCAACAATGGCAATGGGTTGATCAGACACCATATGAAGAGAGTTTCACGTGAGTCTAGATTTACATAGAAGAGTTCTGGGTCCTGCTGCATGAGAAGAATTTGGGGGTGTTCCACCTATTGGTTATGAAACTAAAATAGCTCCCTCTGGGTGTAACTGCTAGAGATGGAGTAATTTTTTACTCCCCCATTTATTCATCACAGGAGTCCTATGAGCCAAACATTATTTATATTCCCAGTAGAGATAAGGAAATTGTTTGAAGAATGCAGAATATAAGACACAAGGGCACCCAATCAAGGTTCTTATACCTTGATGTGTTTTATCTTGCTTTCAATTTTTCATTCTACATCTAAAAACATAGAATTTAATTTATTTTTATTCATGTGTCTATATGTGTATTTCTGTAGGGTCTACTATGTGTATTTGGATATCTGGAGAACCCATAATAGGGTGTTGGATCCCCTAAAGCTGTGTGGTTCAGGTGGTAGGACCTTGATAATATGCTTTCTGGGATCATAATACTCAGATTTTTTTTGAAAAGCAGCTAGGACTCTTAACACCCGATCAGCCTCTCTAGCCCTCATTTCTATCTTTATAAGCAAAATTGATGTCAAGATCATAACTGATTTTTTTCTTACAAATTAAAAGCCATCAATCTGATGTGGTTGTAATTCATATTTATGTAATGACTTAAAAACTCTTACTACCTTAGTATGTTGTCATATTCTGCTCTGATATTTGATTTGAAAAATATGCAGTGTGTTGTGTTTTAAAACAAATCCCAAACATTTGATTTTACTAGTGAATACTCAGGAACCACATGCTAAGATGAACTCCTTCTATTTGAGAGAGGAAGAGAAAGCACCCATTTGACCTTCCTACTTATCACATGTCCCAGAAGGAAAAAGTCCCTTCTGCATGCTCTCTTAAATACCCTAGGAGTTTAAAGTTCCTGTTTTACTTTCTGTGCATCTTTCTATCCATCCTCCAGACTACCTCTCACTCTCAATGGTATTTTCTTATGTTCACTCACTGTCAACAGGTTGTTTCTCTATCTCTCTATGGTTGATGTTTTTTAACCCCGATTACAAAAACCTCTTGGATTAAAAAGTGAGCCATAGTACAACTAGAAACAAGTTTTTCTAGTTCATTATCTTTTGGGTCACAATGTGACCAAATATCCTGCAACATTAATGAGGTTATTGTTCTCAATTTTCAGAGAAGACAACTAGGACTCCAGAATTTTAAATTACTTGTTCTTGATGACAGAAATAAACAGATTATCTAGAGATTTCAACTAGTTCTCCAGTCTCTAAAATAGTTCCCTTGTATAATGGAAAAGTTTTATTAAACACTAGAGTAAAGAGAGAGCTTTTCAACATTTAAATAAATGTAATGGGTTGACTGTCCCCTGGAACAAACCTGAGAATGACGAAATAGCCTCTGGGATGTAGCTTCAAGAACAGTTACATAATAAGCTGAGAACACTGAGTGCTGTGGGCCCAGTTTTCCAGGGAAATGTCAGATATGGGTGATGGAGAACAATTGATTTGTATTTACTTGAATCTGTCTCTACAAATTCCAACCTCATTCTCAGGCTTGCTTCTTCTTGCTTTTCAAACATTATTGTAGGAAACACCCTGATGCTCTTTCCTCCCTTTCAGATTCTGGCACGAAGGTGAGCCCAACAATGACAATGAACAATGTGTTACAGTACAGCACCGTAAGAATACTCGATGGGGCTGGAATGATGTCCCTTGCAGTATTGAACAGAACTCAGTTTGTCAGATGAAGAAAATAAACTTATGAATCATACATTCTTCATGGGTATTAGATTTCATTGTTATCTGCCATAACATGGACACCTGGGAAATTTTACAGGTGGAAGAGCTGTTCACAGAATTTAAGTGGGCAGCAAATGGTTATGCATAAATTGGCCCACATATATCTTCATGCATTTACCCACCTATTCTGTCATAAAATGAACGTTCATTGAGAATTTTCTATATACCACAGAGTATACAGAGTCCCTATTGGGCACACATGAAACTTTTTGCCATCTTGTTTACTCATGCCATTGTATGAAAGGTTCTCTTGATACATTGTTTTTCTGTTTTTATTTTATGTCTTTGGATTTATTGACATTAAATTGAGAAGTAAAATTATATATATTTAAGTGTCTGGGTTGATACACAAACTTATTTACTATTAAATATACTTAAATATTTACTGTGAAATAATTGTCTAAAGCAGGTTAACAACACCTCCTTCCTTTACTTAATATCATTGCCATATTGTGTGTGTGTGTGAGTGTGTGTGTGTGTGTGAGAGAGAGAGAGAGAGAGAGAGAAAGAAAGAGAGAGAGAGAGAGAGAGAGAGAGAGAGAAGAACACTCATGGCCATTTAAAGAAAATTCAGATACATAGGATGTTGCTAACAATTATCATTCTATTGTCCCATGGATCTCAGTATTTCCTCCTCTTTTATCTGGCAGTTTGTTCACTTTATCAACATATCAGAGATACCAGCACCCCACCCACTACAACAGTGTATTTTTCACTCTAATTCATGAGATTATTTGATAAATTATTAAGTAAGTAATTATTGTAATATTTTACAGATTATCTCTCCACTCAATTTCTCTAATGATTTATGAAAAACAGCATCCCCTGCCACCAACATGCAGTGATTTCTGTTTTGTGTGATGTTTAAATGATGTTGAAGAAAAATAGTGGGTAATAGTTTAAACTTAGATAAATATATAATGAAAAATAAGGTTCAACTTGCTATAATGCTGACTTAAAAATGTGAATTTACATACTATAAAATAGGAATATTAAATATTCTTTATTAGATATTATATGAAAACCACACTAAAATGCCTTTCAGTAAGTAAAAGGTAACATTTTTTGATACAAGATATCCTGACTAAATTGGTATAGAGAAGAATATAGACAATTGTTTTTTTCTTTTCAAACACTTCCTGTAGCAAGCTAAGGGTGACAAAAGGAAACCCAGACAAAATCTAACTCTGCCATGAGCTAGTTCAGACACACTCATGTAACCAGTTTCATAAGTCAATATGTGAAATAAAACTGCAGCCGCCTCTGAGGCAGCATTCACATCTTTGTGGAAAATTGAACATTACTACTTAAACTAATTTTTCTCTTTAGAAAAGGAAAGCAGGGATAGCATTTTCTAATCTGGAATTGCTCATTTTAAGCATTTATTTTACCATGAGTAAATTTTACTCAAACCCAATAAAATATTCTGCCAGCCCTTCATGATCTGAATTCTGATGCATGAGTGAAATCCTGGCACAGGTTAAAAGCCATGAGACAGTCGGTCTGTAATAAGTAGGCAGTGATGTATGAGTGAGATCCTGGCACAGGTTAAAAGCCATGAGACACTCGGTCTGTAATAAGTATGCAGTGGA
The DNA here is from genome assembly GCA_902729485.2 of Mus minutoides. Taxonomy (NCBI): domain Eukaryota; kingdom Metazoa; phylum Chordata; class Mammalia; order Rodentia; family Muridae; genus Mus; species Mus minutoides. The sequence continues at coordinate 147,645 of LR753681.1, read as the reverse complement.
TACTAGTTATTAGTAGTATCTTTAAACAAGGCACTGAGTCCACTTCTTCTCCTGTCTTCTTAATCCCAGCAAAGGTCATCCCTGTTTCAGGGATACTCAGATCCTCCATCAGCATACGCACCCCCATAAATATGTCTTTGTGCTTGGTGAAGTTTGTGTAAAATGATTCAGTCCAGAAATGTGCTTCCACTCTTTCCCCAGGTGGCCCTAAACATATTTCTAAACAAAAATATTGTCTTTATTAATGAAGCATTTTTATTGTTATTTATTATTATTATTATCTTTACTACTACTACTACTACTACTACTACTACTACTACTACTACTACTACTACTGTATTCACTTTACATTCAGCTCACTGTCACTCTCCCCACAATCCTTACCCTATTCCTCCCTCATCTTCTCTTCTAAGTGGGTGGGGACACACTGCATATCCCCCGACCCTGGCATATCGAGTCTCTGTGTTGCTTGGTACATCCTTTCCAATAGAAGCCAGAAAGGCAGCCCAACTAGAAGAGTATATCCCAGTGACAGGCATCAGCTTTTGGGTTAGTCCCTGCTCTAGTTGTTCGGGATCCACATGAAGACCAAGCTGCACATGTGAGGGGAGTTCTAGGTCCAGCTCATGTATGTTCTTTCATTGGTGGTTCAATCTCTGAGAGCCCCAAGGATTCAGATTAGTTCACTCTGCTGGTCTTAGACTCTTGTCTGCAAGCATAACAGAGTATCATTGATAGTGTGCTTTTAGAATGAAAATTTCTTTCGTTCATTTTAATGGCATTTTATATGTGTGTTAGTTTTTCTCTTAGTAATTGTTTAGCTCCCACATTATTGAGACTGGACCATTAAATATAAATATGCCTATTTAACATGCTTTAAAAGCACAATTGAGTAGTATCACTGTATTTTAATGATCTTAAGGAATAGGGAAAGCTTCTAGCTAAAATCCTGAGATAGTTGCATTTTATGGCTTTCTCTGCTTCTGTTGTTTTCTCATGGTTTGTGCTGGACTGTCTCCTCCTGACTAATCCCCACCTCTTCTCTCTCTCTCTCTCTCTCTCTTCTCTCTTCATTTGGCTAGGAGGAAGCCCACCCCTATGTTTCCTTCTGCCCAGTAATTGGATGTTTAGATTTTATCATCAAATTATAGAAAAATGGGGAGTAATGCTTATACTACACTGATGCAGGAGTGTTAGAATAAGGATTATAACTAGATACAGAATGGCAGAAGTCAGCATTTGAATCACACAATGCACAGTAACATTGCACCTACACTGTCACACAGTGCGCAGTAACATTGTGCCTACACTGTCACACAGTGCACAGTAACATTGTGCCTACACTGTCACACAGTGCACAGTAACATTGCTCCTACACTGTCACACAGTGCACAATACACTGTCATGTTTGTAATTCTTTCCTTTCCTCTTTTTGTTGTGTCTCGAATATCTGAAAAGCCTGTTCAGATCTGATTAGTTTAGGTTTTTCCTGTTGGAATGTTCTAACTCCTCCATCATGTTATTTAGCTCAGAAATTCTCTTTCCTCACTGGTACAGTCTAAGGATGATACTTTTCACCTACTGATGAAGCCTTTTGCTTGGGTTAGTGTATTTTTCTTTTCTAGTATTTTGGTTTCATTTTTCTTCTGAATTCCTCTCTCATATGTTGTACGGTTCCTCAATTTAGCTCTTTTTAAAAAAAATATTCTCTTGGAATTCACATAGAGACTCATTTACTCTCTGATTTCTGTGGACATGGTTTAGTTTTAATCATTATTATTATTTTTTTCACTGTGAAGAGACACCATTATCAAGGCAACTCTTACAAAGGAAAACATTTGATTTGTGGTAGCTTACAGCTTCAGATGTTCAATCCATTATGACAATGGCACAAAGCATGGCAACTTGCAGGCAGACATGATTCTGGAGGGGCTAGGAGTTCTATGTCTTGATCCAAAGGTAACCAGGAGGAGATTATCTCTCTTCAAGCAGCCAAGAGGCGGGTTTTTACTGCACTGGGTGGAGCTTGATTATAGGGCCTCAAAGCCTCAAAGCCATGGCCTCAAAGCCATGGTGACATATATCCTCTAAAATGGCTACATACATTCCAATAAGGACACATCTGTTAATAATGTCACTCCATGTTGGCCAGGCATTTAAACACATGGGATTGTGAGGGCAAGATATGTTCAAACCATGGTATTTTTTGAGTTCTTTCCATGGGATTTATTCTAATATACCCCCCCCTGGAGGTCATTACTGTGATATTACTAGTTGTGATGGTTTGAAAATGAAATGTCCCCCACAGGCTTCTGTATTTGAATACCCGGTTCACAGATGGTGGTGCTGTTTGGGGGTGGAAGTGGAAGCTTTATGAGGTTCATCCTTGAAGGAAGAAAACATCACGTGTGTGTGTGTGTGTGTGTGTGTGTGTGTGTGTACATACACAAGCTTGCATTTGCATCCACACATGCAGAGTTATAAACTTAGAACTTAAAACTTTATTCCCACTTTCAACTTTCTTTCTCTGCCTGCAGAATAGAGATGGAAATATGATCACAAGCTTTCTATTTTGCTTGCCATGCCTTCCATATGAATATCGAATCTCCCTCTGCAACTGTAAGCCCAATTAGACTTTAGCTTTTCTATGCTGTCTACTTCTCTGAATAGACTCAGGTGTTTTACATTTGTCTGCACATCTGATTGGAGCTCACCCACATTTCTGCTTGTGCTCTGATTTTAAAATTTCCCTACCACCTTGCTTTCTTTTGCATAATGTTATGTTTATTCAGGCCCTTACCTAAACATGATAAAAGCAATCTACAGCAAACCAGTGGCCAACATCAAACTAAATGGAGAGAAACTGGAAGCAATCCCACTAAAATCAGGGACCAGACAAGGCTGCCCACTTTCTCCCTACCTATTTAATATAGTACTTGAAGTCCTAGCCAGAGCGATTCAACAACAAAAGGAGGTCAAGGGGATACAANCCTGGGATGAAGCCTACTTGGTCATGATGGATGATCGTTTTGATGTGTTCTTGGATTCGGTTGGCGAGAATTTTGTTGAGTATTTTTGCATCGATATTCATGAGGGAAATTGGTCTGAAGTTCTCTATCTTTGTTGTGTCTTTATGGGGTTTAGGTATCAGAGTAATTGTGGCTTCATAAAATGAGTTGGGTAATGTACATACTTCTTAACAAAGGAATCTTGTTTAACTCTGTGCCCCACTTTTTAATGGGGATATTTGATTTTCTGGTGTCCACCTTCTGGATAACACTTGAAATGTAAATGAAGAAATTATCTAATAAATGTTGAAAAAAAAGATTCCATTTTACACACACACAAAAAAGAAAGGGATATATAAATAAAATATATGCATTTTTAAATGTTTGAATGTACAAGTGCGCATGTTCATGTATGTGCATGTGCACCTATGTGTGCACATATATGTATATGTGTATATAATAAAATTTTCAACCCCTTAGGAATAGCTATGTTTTCTTTTTATTTCTTTCTTTCATTCAAGGACAACCTCAGGTATAGTTTGCATGAGCACCATCCACTTCCTTTGAGGCAGGGTCTCTTGTGGGTCTGAAGAACAACAATTAGCCTGGACAAGAAGCTCCCAGGGATCCACATGTCTCTGCTCCTCAGTGTTGGCATTACAGTCATGTATCTGCACACAGGACATTTTTAGGCAGTTTCTGAGCATCAGTCACAGGTCTTCATGATTGCAAGACAACCAACCACTTTATCATCTCTCAGCATATCTCAGCTTATTATTTTTTATTACATTAACTCATAACATCTAAGTTCTAGCCATTCAATCAAATGTTTTATTGTTTCCTAGAACCCAATTCAATATATGAGTTAAGCCTTATACAAAATAAATAAACCAAACAAAGTTTTGTAAATAAACAATGTAAATATTGCTTTTAGATAAATTTCTTTTGAGGTGGGAGAGATTTCCTCATTAGGAACTCAACAAGTTATGAGAACCTTCTCGTGAGAGTTTTCAGGAACAATATCAGGTATGTTTTTCAATTTCCTCTTTCCCATGTCCTTAAAGAGAGAGAAGTGTAGACTACTGTGACTTATATATATACAGCATTGGCCATCTCTAATGAATTTAGCTCAGGGTGTGTGGAGGTTGATTGTGAGCTCTGACCTTTTTGAAAGGGGCCAGGTCCCTGAGTCATATTTTAGAGAGACAGATACAAGAAGCCCATGACCTTCTGAACATACACCTCAATAATGATACAGGAAAGAACGCCCCAAGGTGAGGTGGGCATTCCTGCATCATCAGGTGAGGGGAAAGAGTGGGAGTGTGTGATGTGATGGTGAGGTGTCTGGGGTAATGGTACAGACAAGCAGACAGGCTGAAGTGATGGAGTGGACCAAGACAGCAGAACCACAGGGATTTGAAGGAAGTGTGATATCCCAGAGCCAGAAGCCATGAACAAATAAGAAACCATATACTGAAGGGGGATGTGAAAAGACAGGACATCAACAGAAGACTGTGATAATTAAGACTAAAATATAAGGTCATGGAAACTTCAGGTGCCTGAGGGTGAAATGATTCTAGATTTTGTATGTGTGTGTGTGTGTGTGTCCATGTGGGTATGTGCACATGCTTCAGAGCTAACTTGGTCATTTATTCTAGAGATTTGACAACTTTTTCCTACTTTAAGTTCATAATGATTCTGAGCATTTTGTCTGGTTGTTAATTGCTCTAAGCTTTTTGGTCCTGTGGTGAGTACATCTACTTACTATCTGAGAGGGGAGGCATTCTAAGGTTTTTGGTCCTCTGGTGAATATGTCTGCTTTCCATCTGACAGGGCAGGTAGTCTGCTGGTCCCTGAGACTCTGGATGGCTGCTCTGATTTCCATCTTACTCCTCAGCACCTGTTTCATCGCGAGCTGTGTGGGTAAGTTATTCACTGAATGGTGTCTCTTTTGGGCACTGTCTGGTCTCTCCCACAGAGACTCCCAGGGGCTCTTTTGTTTTGTTTTGAGTTTCCAACACTGTTTATCTCTATAGTCTGTTGCTGTCTTGAAACTTTCTCTATTGCCCTGGCTCTGAACTCACAGAGATCATCCTGTCTCTCAAGTACTGGGATTAAAATGGGGTGACACCACCACCAGACCGAGGCCGTTCTTTTAATCCCATTATCTGCTTTACCCTTACATGCAATGCCATGTTTTTATTGCCTTCTCTTTCTTGTTGTTTTTTCCCCCCATCTTTTGATCACTGAGATATATAAGATTCCTTGACCAGCTTTGTTAGCACACATTATTTATAACTTGTCTGTGATAGTGCCTTCCGGTAACCATAGTTTCTGCTCACAACTCTCTATTGAGAGTGCAAGTCTAATTGATTTTATAATATGGGCAGCTCAAAGTCTTTAATTCATAAGGGATTTTTTCCCTCAAAATAAGAGGGAAAAGTAACCAAATTAAATGGTGATGATTGAAGAAATAAAATATTTCTGCCCTGTTTCATCCTTCCATAAACACACATCTGAAGTTTATTGTGTGAGAAGTTTTCATGATGTTCTTTGTGGTCTATAGTCTTCTTCTATATTGCTGTGAGAATGACCACAGTACTTACTGCATAGTCTAAGAAGTAGAGGAAGTGCTTCATGTCTGCACTCTGCTCTGAGATCCAAAGATATCTCACTGAAGCAGAATCTGATTTAATTAGCACAGTCAAGATTAAGGGCATGGATTTTGGTCATTAAGGATAGTTATTTTACTGTTCAAGAAACCAAAGTTGAGGACCCAAAACATGAACTAGAAACATTTGCTTAAAATAGTGAAGAAAGTCTATTTTTTGTTGACATAGTTTAGTGTGTATACTCATGAACAAATTATTAACTTAGAAATATTTTTATTGAGTATTGAAAACTTACATGCTTATATACAATGCATTGTGATCAAATCCACACCACTTACAAGTCTTCATATGTTTAAAGTACTCTGACCCGTGGTGGTAGCTATGCAGGATCTGCAGGGAACAGCAGATGAGTGCTTCAGTAATGGGACTCTACTATGGCAAGGTGCATGGAAATCCCTTCCCAGGTGGCAAGGGCCTGTTGTAGAAAGTATTTAATCTCAGTTTGGGTTTTCTACACTGCCTTTGATCATTCAGTTCCCAGATAAATGACATATAACCTTTATATTTATAATAAGCCTTAATCAGCACTAGGAGTGGTCAGATATCTACCCTCTATGCTATTATGTCTACTTTCCTATCATTAACCCTGACTTATAACTTGCCATGTTCCATATGGATATCTCTTAACTCCAATTGGCTAGCTTTCATGACTATCTCTTCATAATTCACCTACCCCATGGCAGCTTCTTCCTCTCTCCACCTTCTCCCGCTTCATGATTCTCCTCAGACCCCAAATCCTATCTATCTCAATTTTGCTTAGATATAGGCTGTAAGCATCTTTATTCACTAATAAGGGATAACTTGAGAGATAATGTCACATCGTGTCATCCGGATCTACTCACAGATCTGGTTGTTCCTGGTGGCAACCAGGACTTTTGGGGCTAGAATTTGGCATCACAATACCTAGCAAAAGAATAACCCTCACATCGACCTGTGGTAAACTTGGTGGTCTGTATGGTTATTACCTTGGTTGCATGTGTTACAAGCTTTCCTTACTTTCACTGTGTTATGTATACTCAGAGCAATATTTTTGTTTTGCTTCGTTGGTCATGGGCAAGGCCAAGATCACTCAGGCTGAAAACCCTGTGGATGAATCTATGTTTTTCTTCAACAACCCTCCTTTCCTCTTTTTGCCTCTGTTTATTTTCTATATGTTATCATTCAACCTGGGTATTTTGGGCCCTGTTGTGTCCCTAGTGAAACTGCTGCCAGTGGCAGTTGGAGAGAGTAGTTTGTCCTGCTTGCATAATTCTTTTGAGGAAACTATGTCTGCTCAACAGAGACTTCAAATGAGGAAGCTATGGTTAAACAACAGAGACTTAAAATGGGGAAGCTAGGTCTGATCAACAGAGTCTTAGAAAATAGGAAAATTATGTCTGATAAATAGGCTTGAAAATAGTTCTTAGAAAGTTAATATCAGGAATTAGTAGGTACAATGAACACTTCTCTGTCCGCCATTAAAAATGGTATTGTGAAATACAGGTAGCTATCTAGCTGATAACTGAATTGATACATAGGAATGTTTAATTTGTCTCTCACCTTGTGTAACTGTGTAACCACATTTGCTACCAGTTGGCTTGCATGCCTATGGGACATACCTGGCTAAACATTTGATATTGGCTTGCTGAAATTGTATTTTGCTTTACAAAATCAGGTTAGGTGGTGAGTGGTCCAGTGGGAAGGGGTAGGAGAAAGGACAGTTTGGGGCTTTATGCAGATGTTATGATTTCTTTTAATAAAATAACCAAGGATATCACAGCTCATGAGTGAAAGATTATGATTGTATAATTTCATAAAAAATACATAAAATTGGAGGTATTTGGGGCCCCATGCTTGAAAGTCAACAGGAGCTCAGTGTCCTCACTTTTGCTGGTACCCCTTCCTGGTCTCAGGACCTGAACCTTGCAGCTCAAGCTTGTCTCTGGAATACTTTCAATCACAAATGGTCCTTGGGTCCTTGGATAGTTTTGGTAAATGGTCCTTGGATAGTTTTGGTAAATGGTCCTTGGATAGTTTTGGTAAATGGTCCGTGGATAGTTTTGGTAAATGGTCCTTGGATAGTTTTGGTAAATGGTCCTTGGATAGTTTTGGTAAATGGTCCTTGGATAGTTTTGGTAAATGGTCAGACCCTTTCCCTGTTTCTTCAGCCTTGTTACTAGCACTTAAAAGCTTCCATAAAACTTAAGGCCAAGGTGACATCATCATATTCAACATTCATTTATACCTCAGCATATGGACATTGACCTAGCAATTAACCTTGGGAAATATTGATACCTCTAGCCTTATTTCTCTGGCCTATCTCCTTAATTTCTTCTTTTTGCAATGATCACCATTGTAACTGAGAACCAGTTTCTAATATTGTCTTTGTCATATCTTTCCAGTCTTGGGGGATTACTCTATTTCAAGTCACCCAAGAATCTAATGGCTCCTTCACAAATGGTGAATGCATACCATATCTAGTGACAGCTTCTTTAAATGTTTTAAATCTAGCACATCAGTAGGATGCCATCCAAATTCTTCATAAGCTTGGGGGGTATATATTGTCTGCTGGACAAGATCTCCTTTAATTCCATTACATGGTAGCATTGCAGGCTTGTGTCTTAATTACACTGTCACAGTATCTTTTAAAATGATTATAATTCTAATTTTTTTCTTTGAGAGGGTACAGAAAGCTACTATGGCTATTAAAAATAAGATATGAACTATCAGAATGGTAATAATCCATACCCGTATTAAGCTGGTCTCAATTATTTATCATTTCATCTTATGTTTCTCTTTTTAAGCCAGCTAAGAAAGTTGGAGTTCATGGGGCTATGGTGTCCTGTATGGTGGTGTTTCCTAGCTTTACATGGGTTATTCTTTTAATTTTTATTTAATTCTCATTAGTTATCTTCTCATTTTATTTTATTGTAACTAAATTTTCATGTGTTGACATTTTGTTTGTTTTTAATTCAGTGTCTATGCACATACAGAAAACATTTTTACATATTTTTTTCTCACCATTCATGGAGGGGTTCAGTTTATTTTCGAAGTTAATATTTCTTTCTATTACTGTCTACTTTTAGCTTATTTCTTTAGCATCTATGCATCCTTCACATTTCCATTTCTTTCCTTCAGAGATTATACTTTCTATGTGTATTAACTTATTTTTCTTTTACCCCTTTCTAATTCAATATCTTATTTTCTTATTTTACAGATATACTTTATTTATACGAGTACACTGTAGCTACGTTCAGACACACCAGAAGAGGGCATCAGATCCCATTGCAGATGGTTGTGAGTCACCATGTGGTTGCTGGGAATTAAACTCAGAGCCTCTAGAAGAGCAGTCAGAGCTCTTAACCACTGAGCTATCTCTCCAGCCCCCTAACTCAATATTTTACTTTGCATTTCATTTCCTTAAATTCTTTCCTCTGGGTATTGACTTTTAGCATTTACATCACTGGTTCCATGTCAGCTTTTCAGTCTTCAGCTGTTGTGTTGCCCAGAGATTCCTAGAAACCTCAGTGCTCTACTGCACAGCAGGGCCTCTTAAAAGAGCCAAGCCTCTGCACACTAGAAATACATGGCATGCATGAGAGACTGTGGTTGGTAGGAATTCAATTTGAGTTCCAAGTCCAGATCTTTTCTGGGCTTTCTGAGGCCCTATGCTGGGATTACATGCCTCCATATTGGAGTCAAGTGGGGTAGGATAATGGAAGGAGAGTCCTGGCCCATGTTGAGGATATGAGGCTCCAGAAATGGCTATGTCACACTAATTTCCTTCTTTGTTCACAGTGACTTACCAGTTTATGATGGACAAGCCCAATAGAAGACTTTCTGAACTCCACACATACCATTCCAATCTTACCTGCTTTAGTGAAGGAACTACGGTATCAGGTGAAGAGTTACAATATTTCCCTGGACTTAGGAGAGAGGGAGAGGATGAGGAGGGAGGGAGGGAGGGAGGGAGGGAGGGAGGGAGAGAGAGAGAGAGAGAGAGAGAGAGAGAGAGAGAGAGAGAGGAGAATAAGAAGGTGAAGAAGGTGGGAGAGGGGAAGAGGAAGAGGAGGGGGAAAGAGTTTATGATGCATATTTTGTTGAAGACTTATTATTGTCTGTGTGTGGTGTGTGTGGTGTGTCTGTAAGTGGTGTGTCTTTTTGTGTTGTGTGTGTTGTCTGTATATGTGCATTAGTGTTGTGTGTGTTGTATGTCTTTTTCTTCATTTCTTTAAGGGATTTTTATTCATTTTCTCTTTAAGGACATCTATCCTCTTCATAAGGCTGATTCTTTTTTTTTATGGGTAGTAATTTCTTTTTTTTCCTCTTTATTAGATATTTTCTTCATTTACATTTCAAGTGTTATCCAGAAATTTCCCCATAACCTCCCCCATCCCCGCCCTGCTCCCCTACCCACCCCCTCCCACATAATGGCCCTGGCGTTCCCCTGTACTGGGGCATATAAAGTCTGTATGACCAAGGGGCCTCTCCTCCCAATGATGGCCAACTAGGCCATCTTCTTCTATATATGCAGCTAGAGACATGAGCACAGGGGGAACTTGTTAGTTCATGTTATTCTTCCACCTATAGGGTTGAAGACCCCTTTAGCTCGTTGGGTACTTTCTCTAGCTCCTTCCTTAGGAGTCCTGTGTTCCAACTAATAGCTGACTGTGAGCATCCACTTCCGTGTTTGCCAGGCACTGGTATAGCCTCCCACGAGACAGCTATATCAGGGCCCTTTTAGCATTATCTTGCTGGCATATGCAATAGTGTTTATTTTTGGTGGGTGATTATGGGAAGGATCCCTGGGAGCCGCAGCCACTGGTTGGTCCATCCTTTTGATTCAGCTTCACACATGATCTCTGTAACTCTTTCAATGTGTGCTTTGTTCTTAATTCTAGGAAGGGGCGAAGAGACCACATTTTGAACTTCATTCTTCTTGAGTTTCATGTGTTTAGTAAATTGTATCTTGGGTAGTCTAGGCTTCGGGGCTAATATCCACATATCAGTGAGTACATGTTATGTGATTTCTTTTGTGATTGGGTTACCTCACTCAGGATGACACCCTCCAGATCCATCCATTTGCATAAGGCTGATTCTAAGGTTTCTTTCTTGAGCTTTAGCTGTGCTGTGATTGTCAGGGCTTTCTGTAGTAAGATAGCTGGTTCTGGTGGTAACATATTGCCGTGGATGTTTATTGTGTTCTTACCCCCGTGTACAGGCATTTACTTTAAGTGATTATAGGTCTAGATGATTTCCTAGTTTGTCATTTTGAGTGTGTGTGTGTGTGTGTGTGTGTGTGTGTGTGCGTGTGTGTGTATGTCTGCTTCCTCTCTTGTCTTCTGGTCTGTGTGGCCAGTGGTTGAGGGGTGGTTCTCTCCCTAAGTTGTAAGCTGGACTTCTGGAGGCAGACATGGTCCCTTGGTGAGCAGGGGCTCTCTATTTGAGTTGAATTTGGGACAGAGTGGTAAGTAGGGGAGGGGAGTTTCAATGGCCAGTGTTCTATCTGGAGTTCTGGTACATGATCTGGCTTCTGAGCCTGAGTTCTTCTGTCTGGTATGGCCTGCCTGCACGTGAGAAGGAGTTAGTCTGAAGTTGTGGCCAGGGACTAGGCAAAGTAATTGTAGAGGGATGGTGGGGTTTTGTGTTTATGTGATATGAAGGAGTATGTCCCATGGGCAGGCTGCCTACATTTCTTCTGCCTGGCAGGGCCTGATCTTGAGTATGGGATGTCTTCTGGAGTTGCACGGTACTTCTAGTAGATTGTGAGGTACTGAGAAATAAAGTCTACATTTCTATGAGACCAGAAAATCTGATATGTACAACTCAATTTGTCTATACAAGTTTTGTTTGTGAAATGGATTTGATAATTCTTATATTTCTCTAGGTTCTATTTATTTTGAACCTTCTCTGCACACTTTCTCAGTATATGCACACACACACACACACACACACACACACACACACACACACAATTTGAAGAAAATGAAGCCCTGCATAATGAATAGAAACTTCTTTAAGGCTTAATAAATTCCCTGAGAACATTACAGAAAATTTCACGTGATGATATAAAGATTGTGTTGTAACTCCACATACACTGTCTCCTATATGAACATTTTATATAAGCCAACAGGGTAGGTAAAACTAGTGATTTTACACTGATATCAACACTGATTGAAGTTCACAGTTACCAGACTCTCTTCTAGGACACCACATTGTATTTAACTGTCACATCTTTTTAGTCTTCTCTTCATGGGGTAAGTTTTCAGAACATCTTTGTTTCAAATGATTCTGGTTAAGCAGGATAACTAATCTGGCATATTATAGGATATTCCTCTATTAAAATTTGAGTAGTTATTTTTGAGGAAGAGGATTGCAGGTGTGAAATGCTAGTTTAATCACACTGAACACAGAATCTAAACCATAACAATTATTATAGACTCATGATGTCACCTAATGGTCTACTTATGCCAGGTCATTCTAAGTATGCCTTTAAAAAATGATCTAAAAATTTTATTTATTTTTGAAAAATTTATTCTTCTCTCATATAACACATACCAACTGCAGCCTTCCTTCCCTCCCTTCTTCCTAGTCCAAACACCTCTCTTATTTCCCAGATCCACTACTCCACTGTTTCCTTTCAGAAAAGAGTATGCATCCTGATCATGGTACCCTTCTCCTCCCACTGGGTACCCTAGATGAGCCTTATATGAGGGTTTATGTCTAGTTTTATTGCATCTTGCTAGGCAAGGTTCAGTTGATAAAAGCACACATTACATGTTAACCACTGGTATTGGATAACCAATCAGAAGGTACATCCCTGTAGAAGATTAAGTCTCCCTCTCTTGGCTGTCATTCATTGCCTGTAGCTCTTATAACAATAAAAATAGGTCATGAATTTGAGAGGAAGTAGGGGACATGGTAGGGATTGAAGTGAAGGATGGAAAAATGATATAATCATTTATTCTTATAATTATATTTTAAATTAAATGTAAAAATACTGATTTTTCTTCATATTTCACAGTATAATTTTAGAAGGATGTTGCCATATATAGCCTATACTATGGTAGAATATTGGGTAAGGTTTCTCAAGAGACAGAATAATGTATCACTATCTATCTATCTATCTATCTATCTATCTATCTATCTATCTATCTATCTATCTATCTATTATCTATCATCTATCTATTGATATCCAAGTTCTTCATAATAGTGCCCAACACTGTTGTGGTAAATCTCCAACCCAAATAAGCCTGTGCAAAAAACCACAACTCAATTAGTATGAATACAAGCTGCCTGTCTAGATTGGGCTGGTGTACTACTACACTACCATATTCCCCAGCTATGAGATCCCTTATAACTTGTGGTTTCTCCAGGTCATGTGTTTCTATTCCATTTTCCTTCCACCTCCTCCTGCTCCTCCATCATCCTCTCTCTCTTTTCTCTCCTCCTTCTTCCTAAAACTTTTCAGCTCCACCTTCCCTTCCACTGTACAATCACTGGCTCTATCTTTTATTTTACAAGTTAAATGGGGAGAAGGTTCACAAGAAGTCACCTGAATATGTGATTCACTCCTCATCCTAGGCAGACCCTCTTGGGAAAGCACAATTAGCATCAAAATACAAACAGCACCAGGGCAATCTATGGAATTTCCCCCTTTTTGTCCAATTAAAAGGCTCTTTTCCCTCAGATATAAATTAAGTATAACTATTACCATTTTACAATTTATAAAGTATAAGATACACTTAACACCCAGTTCATCAATTTTGTCAATTAAATGAAGCACTCTGCCATTTATCCTACTTAAAAGACTTATAATTCTACATTTGACTTATGTCCTAGTTTTAGATTGCATGCCATGTGAAAACCATTCTCTCAAATCTCTATCATCTTTCTCAATGCTAAACAGTTTGGGTTGGGTATGAGACTACCTGTCTTCAACTTCATCAGAAATCCAAGAATGACTAATATTACCTGAAAATATGAGAAACACAAAACATAGCTTCCAAAACTTAGCCAATTTATAGAGAGTGCTGATCACCTGGACAGTCCCTCATTCTTCCAAGCATTGGAGCATCAGTCTTCAGCCTTCTGGCCCAGAATCTCTGATAGACCTTTGTAATGCAGAAATTTTAAGGGCTGATTACCCCATCTTGGCAGAGATTATCAGTCGACTATTTCACATAGTGTGTCTTTTTGTTTTTTGTTTTTTGTTTTGACAGTATTTTGTCTACAGATTAATTGAAGAAAATCTTGCCTAGTGGCTGTCTCACCACAACTAGAGGAGCTTTATTGATGTTCAATTTCTTCTTTGAATCTAAGAAAGAGATGGTGTCAGGAGCAGACATATCTCTGGCCAAATGATCTAATAAAGAAATGTCCATAAACGTCGTATTTTGTGGACTTCTGACACCTTTGAAGACTGTCTACCCAAAGCATTTCTGAACTGTTAAGCCCTGGTTACCCTCAGCCATTTCTAATTGAAATATCTCAGAAACACCCTTTTAATTAACTTAGAACCATGAGTTTGTTATCTGGCCCTTAACTCATATTGCTTAATCATCTAAAAACAGTTTATAATAGCAGTTATACAAGGACTGGGTCTATGCCTTGTATTCTTAAATGTGTTGTATAGGCACAATGCCTATATGAGATTAATAATATTAATCCCAATTTTATATCAATAAGAAATTTATGTCAATCAAAACTTTAAATTTGTATAAAATATATTATGTACCAATGTAAGAGATTATAACTTCAACTTTGTATCAATTATAAATATTTCCAACAATGTAGGATATAGCTATGTAATGTTTTGCTTAAATTTGCTAACCTATTCCTATTTGTCTATTTCTCTAACTTCTATCATATTACTATCTCTCCCCTTTCTCTTCCACCCCCTTTCCTTTTACCTAAGAAAGAAGGATAGAAAAGAAGAAAGGAAAGGAAAGGTAGAAATCCCTAAGTTTGAGCTCTCTAGTTCTCTCCTTGTCCAAAACTACATTAGTAAAGTATCCCTTAAATGACAATATAATTTATGAAATAACCAGAACCATCCGCTCCAGCACAAGGAACCTGGATGATGATCTTCTTTTTTCTGCTTCTAGCTGAATTGGGGTGAAGAATTCTCTTCTGGGGGCCCAAAGGGAAATAGGAAAATTGGCCAAGGGAGAGCTAGCTGGCACTATTTGCCTTCTAGTCACTATGTACTTAGAAAGTTCATTGCTTAGCTGATATCTTGACTGTGGCAGTTTTAAAGGCTGAATAGGTAAGCTAGCTGTTCTGGAAAAGTTCTGGAAGCAAGTCTTTAAAAGAAGTAGCTTCGATACAGTTCAGGTAGAATCAAAAATGAAGGTGGAATGGAAGGTCCCAGAATCTCAGCATCTCAGAGTGTGCATCTTTTCATGGCTGTCTTTCTCTTCTGTCATCCTGCAGTATACAAAACTTACGAGCAACATATAGTTCTGTAAAGAGATTCACATGGAGTGTAAAGGGTGTACAGATTGGTTAATGAAGACCAATAAAAAAAGATGACTCCCAGAATATCCTTAATATAACAGGCTGGCATCAGAATGGAAAATGTGAAATGTGTTACACTGGGAGAGGCATTATGCCTATGTTTTCACAGGAAAAGAAAAGCCATGGGTTCCTTCCAAGTTGATAAAAATCAGACATGACAAAGGGAGATCTCCTGAAGTCCTTGGCGACAGAGAAGAAAAGGAAGACTAACACAACCAACAAAATAGGTGTTGTGTATGTGGTGATGTTTATGTGTCTGCATATGGAAACAGCTCTGGAACTGGCTGAGACTAAAATGTCTATACACTGCCAATAACACTTATTGGGTACAAATTTTTCGTGCCTTGTTATTACATACCATTTTTACAATGGCATATATACAAAATTATATTACAGTTTGATTATGTGATCAAACTAACCTGAAGAAAGACAGACTTTCTCTACTGATCTCAATATGCAAAAAGCCCTGTATTATTTAGAGATAAATATTGTACCATAGTCTGTTTTAATTTGTATGAGTATTCCCTTAATGGCCATAACTTCTAACAAATATGTAATTTACAGAATAAGTCTTTCTTATGCTAAAGCAGTTGTCTACTGAAATCCTGAATATGTGTCTACCGTATGGTACACATATTTCAGTATATCAAGTTATGTAAAATGGAAGACATCCATTTGCTAAATGTCATTTCTTTGGGTACCCTTAGGGTTAGTTCCTGTAGGCAATGGAGTTTGGTTATATAATGAGCAAGTAGGGCATTGCCTCACAGTTTCCTTGGCTTGTTGCCAAGTGATAGAGGATTCTTTCTTTAAACCTTTCTTGTTAACATGGTGATTTTAATGGAATCCTGAAGCCTCTAGTATACGTCCTATCAATAGCTGGCCAATTTCAATAACTCCTATTTCTGATCATTTGTTGTAGCTGAATAAAAGTGAAGTCAATTTAGAATCACCCTGAATAAGTTCAGCAGTCTCCATATGTAAAAGAACCCTCTCTGCATAATAAGAGTCTGTTACTATCTTAAGAGACTCTTAAATGGAACACAGGGTTCCCAAGGAAGAAGGAGCTAGAGAAAGTACCCAAGGAGCTGAAGGGGTCTTCAACCCTATAGGTGGAAGAATAACCATGAACTAACTAGTACCCCCTGGGCTCGTGTCTCTAGCTACATATATAGAAGAGGATGGCCTAGTTGGCCATCAGTGGGAAGAGAGGCCCCTTGGTTATGCAGACTTTATATGCCCCAATACAGGGGAACGCCGGGGCCAAGGGGTGGGAGCGGGTGGGTAGGGGAGCAGGGCTGGGAGGGGGGGAGGGTATAGGGAACTTTCTGGATCACACTTGAAATGTAAATGAAGAAAATATCCTATAAAAGTTGAAAAAAAAATCAACAGCACGATTATTGCATATAATTCAGATTTTGAACTGACTTATAGGGACTCTCAGCCCTTACTTATATCTTCTGATTTATATCTAGTCTTTCCTTATATACTGGCATCAGTGTAAAATGTAGGGATTACAGATATTAGAGTTCCCTTTATTATATGAGGGAGGATCCAGTTAGTTCTTTTTAGGAACTGAAGCTGCTTGCTTTTAGGGTATCTGTTGTTAATCTCTCCCAAGAAATTACTGCATGCTCTTTGCCAGTGTTCATCTTGTGCCAATAACGAGGCCAATTTCTGCGTTAGTAGAAGGTGCCATATTTTCAGCCAGATCCATTCCGACTAATTGTCAAAGTCTCATTTTTCCTTTGCATATCAATTCAGAGACCTTCTCAATGTAGTCTTTATTTATTTATTTTTAATTTTTCATTAGATATTTCCTTCATTAACACTTCAAATGCTATCCCATTTCCTAGTTTCCTCTCCAAAAATCCCCTATAACCCCCCACCCCGTCCTGCTCCCCAACCCACCCACTACTGCTTCCTGGCCCTGGCATTCCCCTGTACTGGGGCATAGAATCTTCACAAGACAAGGGTCTCTTCTCTCATTGATGGCTGACTAGGCCATCCTCTGCCACATATGCAACTATAGACACAAGCTCTGGGGGGAGGGGTACTGGTTAGTTCACATTGTTGTTCCTCCTATAGGGTTGCAGATAACGTTAGCTCCTTAGCTACTTTCTCTAGCTCCTTCATTGGGAGACCTGTGTTCCCTCCAATAGATGACTGTAAGCATCCACTTCTGTATTTGCCAGGCACTGGCATAGCCTCACAAAAGATAGCTATAGTAGGGTCCTGTCAGCAAAAACTTGTTGGCATATGCAATAGGGTCTGGGTTTGGTGGTTCTTTATGGAATGGATCCCCAGGTGAGGCAGTCTCTGGATGGCCCTTCTTCCATCTCAGCTCCAAACTTTGTCTCTGTAACTCCTTCCATGGGTATTTTGTTCCCCATTCTAAGAAAGAAGAATCCACACTTTGGACTTCCTTATTCTTGAGCTTGATGTGCTTTGAAGAATATATCTTGGGGATTCTAAGATTCTGGGCTAATATCCACTTATCAGTGAGTGCATATCATGTGTGTTCTTTTGTGATTGGGTAACCTCACTCAGGGTGATATCCTCCAGATCCATTAATTTGCCTAAGAATTTCATAAATTCATTGTTTTTAACAGCTGAGTAGTACTCCATTGTATAAATATGCCAAATTTTCTGTATCCATTCCTTTATTGAGGGACATCTGGGTTGTTTCCAGCTTCTGGCTATTATAAATAAGGCTGCTATGAACATAGTGGAGCATGTATCCTAATTACCAGTTGGAACATCTTCTGGGTATATGCCCAGGAGAGGTATTGCTGGATCTTATGGTAGTTCTATGCCCAATTTTCTGAGGAACTGCCAAACTGATTTCCAGAGTGGTTGTACAAGCTTGCAATCCCACCAGCAATGGAAGAGTGCTTCTCTTTCTCCACATCCTCACCAGAATTTGCTGTCACCTGAATTTTTGATCTTATCCATTCAGATTGGTGTGAGGTAGAATCTCAGGATTGTTTTGATTTGCATTTCCCTGATGATTAAGGATGTTGAACATTTTTTCAGGTGCTTCTCATCCATTCGGTATTCTTCAGTTGAGAATTCTTTGTTTAGCTCTGTACCCCATTTTTTATTTCATTTTATTAGATATTTTCTTTATTTACATTTCAAATGCTATGCCGAAAGTTCCCTATACCCTCCCCTGCTCTGCTCCCCTACCCACCCACTCCCACTTCTTGGACTTGGCGTTCCCCTATACTGGGGCACATAAAGTTTGCAAGACCTATGGGCCTCTCTTCCCAATGATGGCTGACTAGGCAATCTTCTGTTACATATGCAGCTAATAACACGAGCTCTATGGGTACAGGTTAGTTCATATTGTTGTTCCACCTATAGGGTTGGAGACTCCTTCAGCTCCTTGGGTACTTTCTCTAGCTCCTCCATTGGGGACTCTATGTTCCATCCTATAGATGATTGTGAGCATCCACTTCTGTATTTGCCAGGCACAGGCATAGCCTCATACGAGACAGCTATATCAGGGGCCCTTCAGCAAAATCTTGCTGGCATATGCAATAGTGTCTGGGTTTGGTTGCTGATTATGGGATGGATGCCTGGGTTGGGCACTCTCTGGATAGTCCATCCTTTCATTTTAGCTCCAAACTTTGTCTCTCTAACTCCTTTCATGGGTATTTAGTTCCTTCTTCCTTTTTCCTCCAATTTTTATTAGATATTTTTTTCATTTACATTTCAAATATTATCCCGAAAGTCCCTAAAGCCTCCCCCATCCCCCGCCCTGCTCTCCTACCCACCCACTCCCACATCTTGGCCCTGGTGTTCCCCTGTACTGGGGCATATAAAGTTTGCATGACCAAGGGTGCCTCTCTTCCCAATGATGGCCAACTAGGCCATCTTCTGCTATATATGCAGCTAGAGACATGGGCTCTGGCAGTACTAGTTAGTTCATATTGTTCTTCCACCTATAGGGTTGGAGACCCCTTCAGCTCCGTGGCTACTTTCTCTCTAGCTACTCCCTTGGGAACCCTGTGTTCCATCTAATAGCTGACTGTGAACATCCACTTCTGTGTTTGCCAGGCACTGGTATAGCCTCACACGAGACAGCTATATCAGGGCCCTTTCAGCAATATCCTGCTGGCATATACAATCGTGTCTGCACTAGGTGGCTGATTATGGGATGGATCCCCAGCTGCAGCAGTCACTGGTTGGTCCATCCTTTTGTTTCAGCTCCACACTTGATCTCTGTAACTCCTTCAATGTGTGCTTTGTTCCTAATTCTAAGAAGGGGCGAAGTGTCCACACTTTGATCTTCATTCTTCTTGAGTTTCATGTGTTTAGCAAATTATATCTTGGGTAACCTAGGCTTCTGGGCTAATATCCACTTATCAGTGAGTACATGTTATGTGAGTTCTTTTGTTATTGGGTTACCTCACTCAGGATGATGCCCTCTAGATCCATACATTTGCCTAGGAATTTCTTGAATTCATTGTTTCTAATAGCTGAGTAGTACTCCATTGTGTAAATGTACCATAATTTCTGTATCCATTCCTCTGTTGAGGGACACCTGGGTTCTTTCCAGCTTCTGGCTATTATAAATAAGGCTGCTATGAACATAGTGGAGCATGTGTCCTTATTACCAGTTGGAACATCTTCTGGATATATGCCCAGGAGAGGTATTGCAGGATCCTCTGGNTCCTCTGCCTTGTGTAAGAGTCATTAAGCATCCGGTGATCTCATTGTACCTTGAAGATGTGTTACCTAACTCACTATTTTCTTCTGTATAAAAGTCTGATGCTCAATTTGACACAATACACTCAGATATTACACACTCCCTTGTGTGTCGTGTCTGTTTGTCACTCGCCGAATCTTTGCCCACTTCCTCAAGAGAACTCAACCCACGCAGACAGGGGATCCAGAGGGTCTGTGGCAGGGTTGTTTTGATTTGCATTCCCGTGATGATTAAGGATCTTGTTTTGTTCCTTATTCTAAGGAGGAATGAAGTATCCACACATTGGTCTTCCTTCTTCTTAATTTTCTTGTGTTTTGCAAATTGTATCTTGGGTATTCTAAGTTTCTGGGCTAATATCCACATAACAGTGAATGCATATCTATTGACTTTTGTGATTGGGTTACCTCACTAAGGATGATATTCTCCAGATATATCCATTTGTCCAAGAATTTCATAAATTAATTGTTTTTTAACACCTGAGTAGTACTCCATTGTGTAAATATGCTACATTTTGTGTATCCATTCCTCTATTGAGGGACATCTGCATTGTTTCCAGCTTCTGGCCATTATAAATAAGGCTGCTAAGAACATAGTGGAGCATGTGTCCTAATTACCAGTTGGAGCATCTTCTGGGTATATGCCCAGGAGAGGTATTGCTTGATCTTCTGATAGTACTATGTCCAATTTTCTGAGGAACCACCAGATGTACTGCCAGAGTGGTTGTACAAGCTTGCAATCCCACCAACCATGGAGAAGTGTTCTTCTTTTTCCATATCCTTGCCAACATCTGAAATTTTGATCTTCTCCATTCTGACTGGTGTGAGATGGAATCTCAAGGTTGTTATGATTTGCATTTCCCTGATGATTACGGATGTTGAACATTTTTTAGGTGCCATTTTTTCCTACTTATAGTGTTCTTTGCCTTAGAGAAGAAACCTTCGGTTTCAAGAGGTCCCATTTATCAATTGTTGATATTAGAACCTGTGCCATTTATTTTCTGTTTAGGAACATTTCTCCTGTGCAACAACTGCATTCAAGACTCTTTCCCCCTTTCTCTTCTATAAGATTCAGTGTGTCTGGTTTTATGTTGAGGTCCTTGATACATTTGGACTTGAGCTTTGTGCAGGGTAATAAACATTGATCAATTTGTATTCTTCTACATATAGACATCCAGTTAGATGAGCACCATTTGGTGAAGATTCTTTTTTTCCTACTGTATGGTTTGGCTTCTTTGTCAAAGATTAAGTGTCCATAGATGTGTGGGTTTATTTCTTGGTCTTGATTCTATTCCATTGATCAACTTGCCCGTCTTTGTACCAATACCATTTGGTTTTTATCACTATTTATTTGTAGTAAAATTTCAGGTCAGGGTTGGTTGTTTCCCCAGAAGATATTTTATCATTAAGTATTTTTTGGCTATTCTGGATTTTTTGTTTCTCTACAATAAATTGTGAATTCCTTTTTCCTTGTCTGTGAAGAATTGTGTTGGTATTTTGATGGGGATCGCATTAAATCTGTAGATTGCTTTTGGTAAGGTGGCCATTTTTACTGTGCTAATCCTACCAACCCATGAGCATAGGAGGTTTCTCCATCTTCTGAGGTCTCCTTCAATTTCTTTCTTTCTTTCTTTTTCTTTTTTTTTCAGGCATCTTTCTATACTTTTAAAAAATATTAACATAAAACTATATTTTCAACATCTTTGACATTACATAGCTAATTTCTTTCTTACTATATTATATAAACATATAATTTCCTTTATTGGGCAACCTATTTATTATTATTATTATTATTATTATTATTATTATTATTATTATTATTATTATTTAGAAATTCTTCATTTACATTTCAAGTGTTATCCCAAAAGTCCCTGATACCCACCCCCCGCCCTGCTCCCCTCCCCTCCCACTATTTGGCCCTGGCATTCCCCTGTACTGGGGCATATAAACATTGCTAGACCAGGGGCCTTTCCTCCCGAATAATGGCCAACTAGGCCATCTTCTAATACATATACAGCTAGAGACATGAGCTCTGGGGTTTCTGATTAGTTCATATTGTTGTTCCATCTATAAGGTCGCAGAACCCTACAGCTCTTGGGTACTCTCTAGCTCCTACAGTGGGGACCCTGTGTTCTGCCCTATAGATGGTTGTGAGCATCCACTTCTGTATTTGTCAGGGACTGTCAAAGCCTGCCAGGAGACAGCTATATCAGGGTCCCTTCAGCAATATCCTAATGGTGTTTGCAGTAGTGTCTGCATTTGGTGACTGATTATGTGATGGACCTTCAATTTCTTTCTTCAGAGACTTGACATTTTGTCATATAGATCTTTGATTACACTTATACCAGATATCTTATATTATTTGTGGCTACTGTGAAGGGTGTTGTTTCTCTAATCATTTAGCATTTGTGTAAAAGAAGGATACTGATTTGAGTTAATTTTATATTCATCCTTTTTGCTGAATTTGTTTTTCAGCTATAGAAGTTCTCTGGTAGAAATTTTTTAGTTGCTTATTTATACTATCAAATCATCTGCAAACAGTGATACTCAGACTTCCTTTCCATTTTGTATCTCTTTGATCTCTTTTGGTTGTCTTATTGCTCTAACTAGAACTATGGAGAGAATGCATAGCCTCATCTTCTTGCTGATTTTAGTGGGATTACTTCAAGTTTCCATGTAATTTGATGCTGGTTGTTGATTTCTTATATACTGCTTTTATTATGTTTAGGTATGTGCCACGAACTCCTGATCTCCCCAAGACTTTTAAGATGAAGTGGTGCATTCTGTCAAATGCCTTTACAGAATCTAATGAGATGATTATGTGATTGTTTTCTTTGAATTATTTTTTTGATTATATTGACAGACTTTCATATATTGAAAGAAGCCTACTTGATAGTGGTGAATTTTGTTTTGATATGCTCTCGGATTCAGTTTGTGAGAATTTTATTGAGTATTTTTTGCATCAATATTCATAAGCAAAATTGGTCTGAAGTTCTTTCTTTGTTGGGCCTTTGTGTGGCTTAGGTATCAGAGTAATTGTGTCTTCATAGAATGAACTATGTAGTATTCCTTCTGTTTCTATTTTGTGGAATAGTTTGAGGAGTATTGGTATTAGCTCTTCTTGGTAGGTCTGGTAGAAATCTGCACTAAAACCACCTGGCCCTGGGCTTTTTTGGTTGGGAGGTTTTTAATGACTTCAGCTATTTCCTTAGGGATTATGGACCTTTAAGACAGTTTTCCTGCTCTTAATTTAACTTTGGTACATGGTATTTGTCTAGAAAATCATCCATTTCATTTAGATTTTTCAGTTATGTCAACCATAGGCTTTTGTGGTTAAATCTGATGATTTTTTTGAATTTCATCAGTTTCTGTTGTTATGTCATTGTTTTCATTTCGGATTTTATTAATTTGAATACTGTTTTTGTACCTTTTAGTTAGTTTGGCTAAGGGTTTATTGATCTTGTTTGTTTGTTTGTTTATTTTTTTCTCAAAGAATCAGCTCTTGGTTTTGTTGATCCTTTGTATCATTCATTTTGTTTCTAATTGTTTGATATCAGCCCTGACTTTGATTATTTCCAGCTGTCTAATCCTCTTTTATGTTTGCTTCTTTTTATTCTAGAGCTTTCGGGTATAGTGTTGAGCTGCTAGTTCAGTCCCCTCCAATTTATTTATGAATACACTTAGTTTTATGAATTTTCCTCTTAGCACTGCTTTCATTGTGTCCCATAGGTTTTGGTATGCTTTGCCTTCATTTTCATTAAATTCTATAAACTCTTTAATTTTTTTCTTTATTTCTTCTCTGACAAAGTTATCATTGAGAAGAGAGTCATTCATTTTCCGTGAGTATGTGGACTTTCTCTTCTTTATGTTATTGAAGTCCAGCCTTAATCTGTTGTGATCTCATAGAATGCATGGGATTATTTCAACCTTCTTGTATCTGTTGAGGCTTTTTTTTTTTTTTTTGGATAAATTTCTATGAGTTGCTGAGATGAGGGTATATTCTATTGTTTGGTGTGAAATGTTTGGTAGATATCTGTTAAATCCATTTGTGTCAAAACTTGTAGTTTCATTGTGTCTCTGTTTAGTTTCTGGCTTAATCAATGTCTATTGATGAGAGTGGGGTGTTGAAGTCTTCCAATATTCTTGTGTGTGTTTTAATGTATGTATTGAGCTTTAGTGACATTCCTTTTATAAGTGTAATTGCCTTTGTATTTGGAGCATAGATGTTCAGAATTGAAACTTCATCTTGGTGGATTTTTCCTTTGATGAATATTAAGTGTTCTTCCCCATTTCTTTTGATTCATTTTGGTTGAAATTCTATTTTATTAGATATTAGAATGGCTACTCCAGCTTGTTTCTTAGGGCCATTTGCCTGGAAAACTTTTTCCGGTTTTTACTCTTATGTAGTATCTGTCTATGTTGCTGAGGGGTCTGTCTTGTATGCAGCACAATGATGGATTCTGTTTATATATCCAGTCTATTAGCCTGTGTCTTTTTATTGCGGATTCATTGATATTTTATTGAGTTCATTGATGTTGAGAGTTACTAAAGACAAATGATTGTTAGTTCCTAGGATTTTGTTGTTAGAGGTGATATTATATGTGTGTTATTTTCTTCTTTTGGGTTTGGTGTGAGATCATTAATTTCCTGTGTTTTCTTGGGCATAGTTAACCTTTTTGGGTTGAAGTTTTCAGTATCCTTTGTAGGGCTGGCTTCCTGTGGTAAGAAAACTGGGTTCTGATGGTGTCAAATTACATCAGCTCCTGTTACTTACTTATATTCTTTTGCTTGCCTTTTGCCATCTAATTATCTCTGGTGTTAACTGGCCTAGGTTTCTCAGATTGGAGCAGGCCTATTCTGAGGCAGGTGGAGCTGTGTGACCTAGGTTAGAGCAGGCCTCCTGGGAATCAGGCAGTGCTGTCTCTTGTTAGAGCATGTCTGCTGTGTTCCTGTTTAGGACGGACCTCTTGGGAGAGAGGCAGGCTGTGGGGTCAGGAAGCAGAGCTGCTGATCTTCCATAGGTGCAGTTGGTGGTGCAAACCAGAAGGGTGTGTAGCTCCTGCAGAGCAGGATAGATCCCAGTCTATTGGGATCTGTCCTAGCTGGATTGGTTATGGGAGCAGGGGTACTCATTTATTATGGCAGACATCCTGAGAGATAGGTAGGCTGTGTAGAGTTGGGAGACAGGCTGATCCATCTGCCACAGGTTCAGGTGGAGGTGCAGACCAGAAAGGGGGATCATTCTCAGGCAGAGCAGGATAGATCTCACACCTGCTGGGCTCTGTGGGGGTCCCAGCTAGTGTGGGTATTGGGCCAGGGATCTCACCTGTGTCCTTAGTTAGGGCAGACCTTATGGGTGACAGGCAGATTGTAGTTGGGGGTGGAGTGGGGAGGGGAGAGGTAGGCACACTATCTGCAACAGGTGCAGGTGGAGTTGCAGACCAGAGGGAGATATAATTTTATATATATTTTACTTTCCTTAGGAATTCCATTTTACATTTATTTCTAGAATCTTTTTAATATTTTTGAGGTATTTTATCATTATGAATTTAATATTTTCTGTCAGAATATTGCTTCCATAATTATTGACATGAATCATTTAAATATAACACATATATTATGAAATTTTCTGATTCTTGGTTCAATGAGTTCTATTCTTTGGACACCCAGATTGTTATATGTTATGTTTTGATATTTTGGGTGTCTTTTATAAACAGTTATTCTGGATTTTCTTAATAGCACTCCAGAAATACAAAGGGGTCCTGAAATTAGTGCCAAAGGAGATAGACTTGGGTTTCTTGGTACCTGAGAGGTGATGGGCTCTGCTGCATCTGGGAGAAGTCAGAAGTCCTAGCTTCCATGTGGTATCTGTACACAAATAGCTTTAAAATGATTTTATTACATTGCATTTATATCTCCTTCATCCTCCAAAGAAAAGGTCTGGAGCTGTTGTCCAAAGGATTGGAAGCCATTTGGTTCCTACTGCTACTTCACTTCAACTGACTCTCGGGCATCTTGGAGTAAGAGTGAGGAGAAGTGCTCCCTCAGAGGTGCTCATCTGTTGGTGATCCACACCCAGGAAGAGCAGGTGCATCCTGGGGGAGACTGGGGTCTTGGCCCAGCATGCTGTCTGCTTGTTTTACTAAGAGGGAGTTTTGTTGACATGGGTGTTGTTGTTGTTGAAGAAGGCTTTCCAGCAGATAGGCAGGAATGGTTGCTTCAGCCTTTGCTTTCTACATCTTGGTTCCTCTTAAGTGCAACTAAACAATCTCCGAGGAACCTTGGCATCAGAAATGCAATACCTGAAGTTGGAGGGAAAGGCAAAATGGTTCAGCCTGAAAGACCAATTTGTGGTTTCAGCACTCTAATGCTTCCTGTAGAATCAACTGCCTAACAGAAGGGTGCAGGGAAACAACACCTGATTGTGAGGGCCATGACCAGCCCTCAGAAATGAAATATCTGAAGTTATGAACAGAGAATGATTAGATGTGCAAAATTCTCTGATGTACAACTATCAAGAATGGTATTGGTGAAGAAAAGAGGATAGTGAGTCTAAGTTGAGAATTCATTATGATTGTTGCTAGAGATTGTTTTGCAGTTGTGAAAACATGAGTGATGATTTTGACTGTCTTGAGGCATTCACTCCTAAGGTGGGGGTGGGTGGGGGTAAAGAGACATACATTCCTTGGGGGAGAAGACTTGCATTCCTTGAGGGATGGGAGGAGTTGTGCACTCCTGGGGTAGGGGGTAGAAGATATGCACTTCTCTGGGTGGAGAGAAACACCCTTTTATCCCTATATCCTTTGTCTTCTCATCTTATCTGTGTGGCCAGAAAAAAAATTAGTCAAAATATCACAGCATACTTCTACATTGTACAATTATTGTTTATTAATTTAAAATTTGAAAAATATTTAAGGGCCTAAAGAGATAAAGTAGGATTTGACTATTGTGTATTTGCATATATACATCATATTGAACCCTATAATTTTGTATCAGTCCAGGCTCAATGCTGTATTTTTCTTTCCTCTTAGGATTTCATCACTGGGATCCTGGACACTGGTGCTGCTTATTTTATAGGACTTTCAGATCCAGGTCATCGAAAATGGCAATGGGTTGATCAGACACCGTACGATGATAATGTCACGTAAGTGTAGACTTACCAGAAGAGTTCTAGGTCCTGTGTCATGAGGAGAATTTAGGGTGTTCCAGCTGTCAGTTATGAAGTTGAAATAGTTCCCTCCTGGTAAAACAGCTGGGGATGGAGTTCCTTTTACTCTCCCATGTACTCATGACATAATTCCTATAGGACACATTACTGATATTCCCAGTAGAGATAAGGAAATTGAGTTTGAAAACTGTAGAATGCCAAAAACCCAGTCAAGGTCTTTATACATAAATACATTTCTGTGAGTGTCTACCATGTGTATTTGGATCTGTGGAGCTGGGGTTGCAGGTGGTAGGACCTGGCCAATACAAGTTCTGGGAAGAGAATCCTCACATTTTCTGGAAAAGCAGCAAGCACTCTTAATGTCTGAGCCACCTCTCCATACCCATCTATATCTTTATTAGAAAAATTGATGTCAAGATCATAACTGATTATTTCTTATAAAGTTCTCAATCTGATGTTGTTGTGTTTTATATTTATGTAATGACTTAAAAACTCTTACTATCTTAATAGGTTGGCATATTCTGTTCTGATATCTAATTTGAAAAATATGCAGTGTGTTGTGTTTTAAAACAAAATCCCAAATGTTTGTTTTGCCAGTGACTCAGGAGCACAATGTTGGGGTGAAATTCTGTTAGCTCAGAAAGGCAGAGGAAGCACCCAGGTGAACTTCCTATTTAGCCAATGGCCCAGAAGAAAAAAGTCTCTTTTCCTTCTCTATTCTGTCTTAAATATCCTACAAACAAATTTTCCTCCTTTACTTTCTGTGCATCTCTCTATCCATCCTCCAGACTTCCTCTCACAGTCTATGTATAGTCTCTTTTGTTCACTCCCTCTCAAGGGTTGCTTCTACCTCTCTGTGGTTGACTTTATTTAATCCTTGTTACAGAAAAGCTCTTGGATTAAGGATGTGAGCTAGGGCTGAGCCACACTGCAACAATCAGTTTAGAATAAAGACAAAGCTCTTGGATTAAAGGCCAAGTCACACTAGATCTTAGAAATAGGTTTTTCCAATTTGTAATTATGGGCATAACATTGTGATCAAATATCCCGCAACAAATAGTGAGGTTGTTGTTCTCAATCTACAATTCAATGCAATCCCCGTCAAAATTCCAACTAAATTCTTTGTAGAATTAGAAAGAGCAATTCTCAAATTCACTTGGAATAACAAAAACCCCAAAATAGTAAAAAACCACTTTCAACAATAAAAGAACTTCTGTGGGAATCACCATCCATGACCTCAAGCTATACTACAGAGCATTAGTGATTAAAACTGCATGATATTGGTACAGAGACAGACAGGTAGATCAATGAAATAGAATTGAAAATCCAGCAATGAACTCACACATCTATGGTCACTTGATCTTTGACAAAGATGTCAAGAACATCCAGTTTTCAGAGGAGAAAACTAGGACTCCAAAATTTTAAATTATTTGCCATGATGATAGAAATAAGTAGATTGTCTAGAAAATTCAGCTAGTTCTCTAGTTTCTAAAATAATTCAGTTGTATAATGGAAAAACTATTAAAACAAGAGCCTAGGGAGAGACCTTTTCAACATCTAAATAAATGCAATGGGTTGAATGTCCCACGGTACTAAACCTAGGAATGAAAAAATAGCCTCTGGTATGTGTCTTGGGAGAAGGGTTAAGTAAGAAGCTGAGTGCTGTGGACTCTGTTATCCGGGGAAATGTGAAATATGGGTGATGGAAAACACTTGATTTGTACATACTTGAATCTGATCTCCACAAATTTCAACCTCATCCTCAGGATTGCTTCCTCTTGCTTCATCTTTTCAAGCATTATTGTAAGAAACACCCTGATGCTCTTTCCTTCCTTTCAGATTCTGGCACAATGGTGAGCCCAACAATAACTATGAAAAATGTGTTATATTAAATCATCGTGAGACAACTGGATGGGGCTGGAATGATATTTATTGCAGTCATAAAGAGAACTCAGTTTGTAAGATGAAGAAAATATACTTATGAATCACATATCTATCCTCCATGGCCTTGGGATTGCATTGTTATCCACCATTACACAGATATCGGGAAAGTTCTATATGTGGAAGAGATGTCCAGTGAATTTAAGTATGCAGCAAATGGTTATACATATGAAAACTAACATATCAACCAGCATATTCATCTACTTACTCTATTATAAAATGGCATATTATTGAGAATTTTCTATTTCTCAGAGACTATACTGATACCCTTCCAGGCATACATGGAGTACTTCTGTTAACTCTCGAACATTTCATTTACTCATGCCATTGTATGATATATTCTATCAGTCTATCTGTTTTTCTGTTTTAATCCACATTTGGCATTCTTGACATGAAATTGAGAAGTAAAATTATATATATTTATTTTACAGTGTCTAAATTGATATATATTTACTGTAAAGTAATTATCCAAAGCAGGTTAGCAACACCTTCTATTACTTGCCTTTGTGTGTGTGTGTGTGTGTGTGTGTGTGTGTGTGTGTGTGTGTGTGTGTGTGTGTGTACATTAGGAACACTTATGGTCCTTTAAGGAAAATTCAGATACACAGGATGGTGCTATTCTCATTTTATTGTACCATGCATGGATCTCAGTATTTACTTCTATTTTATCTGACAGTTTGTGTCCTTCATCAACAAGTCAGAGATCTCAGCACCCAGAATTTACAACCATGTATTCATTGCTCCAATTCCTGAGATAACTTAATAAGTTATTAAATATGTAATGATTGTAATATCTTACAGATTATCTTTCCAATTAATTTCTCTAATGAGTTGCAGAAAGCCCCAGCCCCAGCCACTAACATGCAGTGATTCCTATTTTGTATGTTGTTTAATTAATCTTTAAGAATAATCCTGGACAAAGACCTCCACATAAAACTAGAGACACTGAAATTTATAGAGGAGAAAGTGAGGAAAACCCTTGAAGATATGGGCACAAGGGTAAAATTCCTAAACAGAACAGCAATTGTCTGTGCTGTAAGATCACAAATCGACAAATGGGACCTTATAAAATTGCAAAGCTTCTGTAGAGCAAAAGATGCTGTCAATAAGACAAAAGGGCCAACAATGGATTGGGAAAGAATTTTTACCAATTCTAAATCTGATAGGAGGATAATATCCAATATTTACAAAGAGCTCAAGAAGCTGAACTCCAGAAATTCAAATAACCCCATTAAAAAATGGTGTACAGAGCTAAACAAAGAATTCTCAACTGAAGAATGCCAAAGGGCTGAGAAGCACCTGAAAAAATGTTCAACATCCTTAATCATCAGGGAAATGCAAATCAAAACAACCCTGAGATTCCACCTCACACCAGTCAGAATGGCTAGGATCAAAAATTCAGGGGACAGCAGATGCTAGCGAGGATGTGGAGAAAGAGGAACACTCCTTCATTGCTGGTGGGATTGCAAGCTGGTACAACCACTCTGGAAACCAGTTTGGCGGTTCCTCAGAAAACTGGACATATTATTGCCAATTGATCCAGCAATGCCTATCCTGGGCATATACCCAGAAAATGTTCCAACTGGTAACAAGGACACATGCTCCACTATGTTCATAGCAGTCTTATTTATTTATTTATTTATTTATTTATCTATCTATCTATCTATCTATTTATTTATTTATTTATCTACTTATTTATTTATTTATTTACTTTATGTATTTATGTATGTATGTCTGTATGTATGTATTTATTTATTTATTTTAGAAAAAGCTCCTTTTATTAAAGAAGAATTTGTAAAATATCCCCAGTAATCTGGGAAAATGTAGACACAGATTGTCAGTATATGAACAGATTCTTATACATATGACAAAAATTTCAAAAGTAATTACAATATGCTTAAAAATAAAAACAGCTCTCCTATAAAGGTTCTCTCCACTCCATGAACAGTACATAGGAGGAATGAGTCACACCTTCATCCTATAATTCTTTATTGATTATCTTACACTTTTGTGTGTCCCAGATGGGGTGTTAGCAATCAAAGATAAGAAACCCTAGGAGGCCCTCGGTGTTTATTAGGTGAGTCAGACATATATATGTAGAGAACATCTCTGTTCCTAACATTAACAATAGATGAGCCCTATAGATCCTGCCAATCTTTCCAAGTACAATTTACACCTGTTTCTGAATACTACAAGTAGCACATGAAAATATGTATTGTCTGATGCCTTCATATCAATTGTCCTCAATTCCTAAACCAGATGAATGCATATTGTGTAATATGAAACCATGATCTGTTAGTATTGTTCTACATTTAAAAATCCCAGCAGTGTGAAAGATTCAGAGTAGACACAAATCCCTTAATAAATAAACAGTCATGGTTGCATTCAATCTAGGTCATAGCACAACTGAATTGTGCTTCCTATTAAAATGTCAAGGTAAGAAATCTAAATCATGTAACTTTTGATCACATGTTACTTTAAAATAATAACTTCCTAAATTCTAACTCCATCCTTTTAAAATACATTTATCCATATTGGTTTTCATTATCAAATAGTTCATAGTTTCTCTGTTCATTTTCTTTTATCAAGACACTCCCCAGTAGATTGGAAACTCCATGGGGATAGAAAAATTTTTTTCCTTTATTTGTGTTTGACCTTTATTCTATACAGAATATATAACATATACCTGAAATAAAAAGTATCATTAAGTGTACCAAAGAATTGCACTCAACCTTCTGTGTGATTATGAGTGAGTGTGATATTGAAAAAGATGAAAAGTCATGCATATACCATACTAAGATGAAAACTGGCTCAACATGTATTCATAAAATATGGTCTCTCAAGATCTATCAAAAACAAGTCTAGCACATGCACTAACACTTATTGCACTTTCCAAAGGAAAGACACAGTTGACATACAGAATTTTAAATGTATTATATAATTATTGCATATTATTATATACTAAAAACCAATATAATTTCAATTTAATGGCTTCAAAGCAAAACAAACCATATTCAAAATTCTTATTGGCCTTATAGCAAATTGAACTATTGGTATTTACTTGTATCAAATGCAGCAGAAAGTGAACATGGCTCATCTTTATTTTATTTTATTTTATTTTATTTTATTTTATTTTTTTATATTTAACAACAACAACAACAATAATAATAATTATTAGATATTTTCTTTTTTTTAATTTTCAACTTTTATTAGATATGTTCTTCATTTACATTTCAAGTGTTATCCAGAAAGTTCCCTATATCCTCCCCCCTCCTGGCCCTGCTACCCTACCCACCCGCTCCCACCCCCTGGCCCCGGCGTTCCCCTGTATTGGGGCATATAAAGTCTGCATAACCAAGGGGCCTCTCTTCCCACTGATGGCCAACTAGGCCATCCTCTTCTATATATGCAGCTAGA